>WFKH01011801.1:57765999-57795851 GCA_016163765.1 Magallana hongkongensis | reverse complement strand
TATAATATAATAAACATATTTAATTCATGAAATTTCGCTCTACCACATTCTCCCCCCTGTTTGAAATATGTCGTCCCGACATTCACAAAATTCACTTCACTGAATTAGACGTCAAAATATCAAGAATCGCTTTTCCTGCCTCTGGTCGTAAATGTTCTAATAACGGAGAACTAGCTGCTAATGATGTCAGGCAATGGATTCGTTCCTTCCAGTCTGGTGTTGCTGTTCTCATCAACTTTGAAATCTGAAAATCGCCAGTCCTATAACGAAGAGGTAATCGTCTCTCTCGTGTGGATCTGCGAAGTGGAACCATTGGTTGTGTTTCCTCATCTTCGGATTCAGTATGAGATGCATCTTGGTTATCAGGTGCTTCTTCCTGATTCGTCTCATTCTGCGTAGCGCTACTGTCTGTACTGTCCTTCACAGAGATATCTTCTTCAACACTCACTGTGTCCCTCGAAGAGTGGGCGTCCCCTTGTGTCTCTGCTGGATCTTGGTCTGCTTCAGTCTGAACTTCAGATTCACCAATAATATTTGAATTATTGTCACTTTGTTCTTCTTGACTGATCACAGCGTACCTCCATTCTGACTCATCTTCTGAGGAATGTTCCAGAAAATCATCAGTTTTGGATGAAGGTTCTGTAGGATTAATTGTAGGCTCCTTTTTCAGTATTTTCGATTTTCTCTTGACAGGAATAGGTTTTTGGAGTTGTGGGGTAGGTGTGTCCTTTAGTATTCCTATGGGTAATAGAAGGTTGCGGTGTAATGTTCTTGTACGACCTTCTCCGTTTTCCTTCTTGACCACAAAAACAGGTATGTTCTCATTAGGTTGTCCAATAACTATATAAGGATCATGTTCCCACCTATCTGCCAGTTTATGCTTTCCTTCGAATGCAACGATTTTCACTAAAACTCTGTCTCCAATTTTCACTGTACCTCCTCTGATTTTGGAATTGTAACACTCTTTCTGCTTGTTTCTGGCTTTCTCTGCTGCAGCTGTTGCTAGTTTATGGGCTTGAATTATTCGTTCTCGTAGATCTTTGATGTATTGAGTAGATGGTTCTTTTTCGTTCACTCGAAGACCAAATGCTGCATCGACTGGTAATCTTGGGTTATTTCCGAACATCAGAAGATATGGAGTTTGTCCTGTGCTTTCATGTCGAGTGCAGTTATAAGCATGTACAAATGGTTTGACGTATGCTTTCCAATTGGTCTTCTTGCTGGAATCTAGTGAACCTAACATATTTAACAGTGTGCGATTAAAGCGTTCACACATTCCATTTCCCATGGCGTGGTAGCTGGTAGTTCTGGATTTTTCCATACCCATGATTTTACAAAGTTCTTGAATCACTCTGCTTTCAAAGTTGGCTCCTTGGTCCGAGTGTATTCTTTCTGGGATGCCATAATGTACAATGAAGTTGTTATAGAACATCTCTGCTGTCGTCTTAGCTAATTGGTTTCTTGTTGGAATGGCCATGGCGAATCTGGTGAAATGATCTGTAATTACCAGTATGTGTTTATAGCCTCCTTTACATGGTTCTAAGGTCAGAAAATCCATGCAAACCAATTCTAATGGAGAGGTGGTTGTGATGTTCACTAAAGGTGCTCGTTGGTTGGTAGGAGTCTTTCTTCTTGTGCATCGTCCACATTCATCAATCCAGGTCTCTATGTCTTTGTGCATTCCTGGCCAGTAAAATCTGTCCCGTATCAAAGATAAAGTTCTATCCTTGCCAGGGTGGCCCATGTCGTCATGTAACGCTTCAAGTATTGTTAAAAACTAAAATTGTCACATGACCAATAAAGTAACAACTGACCAATTTTATCCAATAGAAATACAGGAATACAGGAAAAAGGGTATTCCTTCTAAATATAGATTTTGCATTGCCAGAGTTAAAAATAACAAATGATAGGACTCTTACATTAAGGTTAGATAACTGTATTAAATATTTTAGTTAAATATTGCATTGACTAAATAATAATAATATAAAAATAATACACTGTACCAATATTCAAATATTTTCATGTAAGAAAAAGATTTGAACATAATCACCAAAATTATGCAATAATACATATAATATAATAAACATATTTAATTCATGAAATTTCGCTCTACCACACAAACATGCACAATGAACAATCAGTATGTATCCCGGCCATCACCGGATGCCAGTACATGCATAGATCTATGGTCCCTTGTGAATTGTTTTCTTGATCAATATACACCATACAAAAAGGAATTCATTGTTTGTCCACACAGATAAATGTGTGCAACATAAACAATGACTCAACTTCATACTGCACACCAAACCAATCGTTTTTCATTTATATGACACATGATCAGCATAATCATTTACTGAGCCAGTAAACATAAGGATATAGTGGTATCAATGGTGTATTTAATCTATTTATTTTACTTCTTACAGTCATCAGACAACATGCTCCCAGCAGTATTATTATATATTTTACTAATTCAATACTAATATGTTGCCATTATAAGTATTTTTTCAAGTCTGTTTTCTTACATATATATTAATTTCATACTGTGATGTACTTAATTAAATCAAAGTACCCTTGGAAGTAAATAAACCTTTAAACCAGGATCTACTTTCAAAAATTAATTTAACGATATCCGATCCTCAGCAATGTTCGATAACTCTAAATTATCCGGATTTCTTTTATCCGTACCATAAATTTGACTTTTATACAGACAATTTTAATTAGTATTCTAATGTAAGTATTACCACCAGTCACACAACTACATGCTTGGAGTAGTGGATCCACGGAGAACTACTAATGGATTACGTGTTGGTAAAGAGTTCGAGTCAACAGTGCACCGGCACTTTTTTTTCAAACTCGTTTATTCTATTATATCCACTGTAGGTAAATTTGCAATAACTTTGTAAAATGCATGGATACCATCTAAAAATTTCATTTTATTTCATTTCATTTATTAAGTTTTAAAGAAACATAACACTTTTATGATGAAAAAAATACTTTGAGGCTGAGGATCGGAGAACCTTAAAAACATTCATAAAGTTTTGTTTTGAAGAGGTCATGCGTGTTTGATGGGCAGGGAAACTCCAATCATGAAAGTACTGTTAAATCAACAAACTTAAAGGTCCCTCATGTACCAATCTAATTAAAATTAGAACTTAAATCATCTGCTCCCCGGTTTTTGATACGTCGCGTGGGAGATCTGAACTATCAAAAACTGGGGAGCGGATGGAAGTTTTAATTTTAATTAGATTGCTCATGTACATATATTTCCCAATGCTTACCAATCCCAATCCACATTATCAATCTCACACCCCTCTTAGACTGACACAGTGACACTCATGGATTTCTGTTGTAGTACCAAAATTATACACATAATTTATAACCTCTGAGGGTTCACAATCTGTTATCTACTCACTTTTGAGCACCCAGTTGGGCTTCACACAGATCTGTCCGGGTTTGTTGTACTGGTTTGGCAGGCAGTGATACAACTCCTGGTCTGAGCAATTCCATCTTCCCTTCAGCCCCTCCCATTTAACAGAATCAAAGGGACACAACTCCTGATAGGGCAGGGGAATGAACTGAGTTTTATCCATGGAACCACCAAGCTGCGTTAGGTACACGTGAAGTTTATCAATTTGTACTATGTTTTTCTGAAAAAACACCAGGAAGTAAATTTACTCACCAATCAATTTTTATAACTTCTTATAACTAATAATAATAAACTTCTTATAAATAAAACAACATCTCTTAGCTAAAAAATATTTAGGAGAATTAACATATAAAGACATTTTGCCTGCTGTTCAAGAGCAGCATCGAAGCATTGTAGTTCTTGAGAAGAAGATTTTTTAACATTTTCCCTCTAAATTTCTATGTTAAACTCTGAACCCATTCTGGGGCCCCAGTATTACATCGAGGGTCACGGCTTTTATAATTTAGAATCTACACTATTTGAGAATGCTTACATAGTAATCAGACAAATTGAAGCATTGTAGTTCTCGAGCAGAATATCTTTAAATATTTTCCCTATAAACTTCTCTGTTAAACTTTGAACCCCTTTTTGGGCCTCAGTATTAGTCACAATTTTAAATAAAATTGAATCTATATTATCCAAGGATGCATGCATTGTAATCTCACAAATTGTAGCATTGTAGTTCTTAAGAAGAAGATTTTTAAACGTTTTTCTTTATATACTTCTATGTTAAACTTTGAACCCCTTCTGGGGTCCCAGTACTAGTCTGGGGGTCAAAGCTTTAACAATTTAGAATCTACACTATTTGAGGATCCTTTCATAGGTATCTGACAAATTGTAACACTGTAGTACTTGAGAAGAAGATTTTTAAACATTTTCCTTATATACTTCTATGTTAAACTTTGAACCCCTCTTTGGGCCCCAATATTAATCTGGAGGTCACGATTTTACCAATTCAGAATCTACAATAGCCAAGGATGCTTGCATAGTAATCCCACACACTGTTGCACTGTAGTTCTTGAGAAGAAGATTTTTAAACATTTTCCCTCTAAATTTCTATGTTAAACTTTGAACCCCTTCTTGTGCCCCAGTATTAGTATGGGGGTCACAGCTTCCACAATTTAGAATCTTCATAATTGGAGAATACTTGCATAGTAATCTCACAAACTGTAGCATTGCAGTTCTTGAGAAGAAAATTTTTAAACATTTTCCCTATATACTTCCATGAATAACTTTGAACCCTTTCTGGGGCCCTAGTGTTGGTTCGTGGGTCACGGCTTTTACAATTTAGAATCTTCACTATTTGAGGATCCTTGCATAATAATCTCACAAACTGTAACATTGTAGTTCTCGAGAAAAAGATTTTTAAACATGTTTCCTATTTCTATGTTAAACTTTGAACCCCTCTTGGTGCCCCAGTATTAGTTCGGGGGTCACAATTTTAACAATATAGAATTACATTTTCAAAAGATGCATGCATAGTAATATCCCAAACTGTTGCATTTTAGTTCTTTATAAGAAGATTTTTTTCGGCATTTTTCCTATGTATTTCTACATTAAACTTTAACCCCACCTGGGGCCCCAGTTTTGGTCTTGGGGTCACAATTTTTACAATTTTGAATCTTCACTATGTATACAAGCTTTTGTGTAAATATTGGCATTTCTGGTGCAGTGGTTCTTGAGAAGAAGATTTTTTTTGCATTTTTCCTATATATTTCTATATTAAACTTTAACCCCGCCTGGGGCCCAAATTTTGGTCTTGGGGTCACAATTTTTACAATTCTGAATCTTCACTATATATACAAAATTTTTTAAACATTTTTCCTATATATTTCTATATTAAACTTTAACCCCACCTGGGGCCCCAGTTTTGGTCTTGGGGTCACAATTTTTACGATTTAGAATCTTCATTATTTATAAAAGCTTTTGTGTAAATATTGGCATTTCTGGTGCAGTGGTTCTTGAGAAGAAGATTTTTTAACATTTTTCCTATATATTTCTATGTTAAACTTTGAACCCTGCCTGGGGCCCCAGTTTTGGTCCGAGGTTCACAATTTTTACAATTTAGAATCTTCACTACATATATAGGCTTTTGTGTAAATTATAAGTGGCATTTCTGGTGCAGTGGTTCTTGAGAAGAAGATTTATTAAGACATACACCCTATTCTCACTGTTTCGCAATTATCTCCCTTTTAAAAAGGGTTTAGCCCTTTATTTTAACAATTTAGAATTCCCTTCCCATAAGGATGCTAAGTAACAAGTTTGGTTTAATTTGGCCCAGTGGTTTTAGAGAAGTTAAAAATGTGAAAAGTTTACAGACGGACAGACGGATGGACAAACGGACAGATGGACGACAGACAACGGGTGATCAGAAAAGCTCAGTTGAACCTTAAGTTTGTTCAGGGAGCTAAAAAAATAGTCAATAAACTTCCTGACAATTTAACTATGATAAACTTATCACCAAAATTTCTTTTTTATATTTGGAGACTTCTTTAAATAAAAAAATGATTTTAACAATTTAGAATCTACACTATCTTAGAATGCATAGTAATCTCACAAATTGTAGCTTTGTAATTCTTGAGAAGATTTTAAAACATTTCTGTTATGTAATCCTTTGTGTTTTTGGTACATTATATAGCGTAATATATTTGGATTTTTAAAACCTGTACATTAAGTTACCTGTAGCTGTATATTAAGTGGAAAAAACTGTCGATTCTTAACTTAATCGACAGCTTCTCCAACTTAATGTACAGCTACAGGTAACTTAATGTACGGGTTTTAAATGTTGAAAGCAATACACACACATGGTCCTCAACAGTTAGGAAAATTTACTGTAATTCAAATATAAACATAAATTAGTATTTAAAATATTATTTTACAACAATATGAATATATCGTCTCCGGAGAAAGGCATACATGCACAACAAATATGCTGACCATTTCAATGAATGGTTCTGTAAATGTGACTCCAAAAACATATCAGAATTTGAATGAGAACATGCGCGGATCTAGAGGTCCCGACCCCCCCTGGAAAATGAAAATTTATTAAATTTACATAGTAAAATTATTGCAAATATGCCTCGGACCCCCCCTGGAAAACACAATTATCCTTCGGACCCCCCCTGGAAAAATTTTCTGGATCCGCGCATGGAGAAAGACATATTTCCAGAGGTAATATTAATTTCACTAGGTTCACTGCTATTGGAATCACAGGGATCGCACATTTTCATCTTTTTTTCACACTGGCCATCACTTGAATTTCCCCCTTTTCCATACTTGAATTTCCCCTTTTCCATACTTGAATTTCCCCCTTTTCCATGAATTATTTCACTCACTCTCTGTTGTTGTTCATTGTTGGTGCGTTTGTACGATCGAATTGCGTCAAAAATATACTTTCTCCATCTGATGAAGACATCCTTTCTCATTGAGTTTTACCCAGGGAGTAGTCAGAAATCACCTTAGGTATCATTTAAATATAAAATTACCTGGCACTGTCCATTAAATTCAACAATACACCATTATTTTCAACCCTTTTGTTGTTGTTTTTAAAATGGACAATCAATAGAGTTACATAATCTTAGCAATCATTCAAGCCAACACCTGAGACAGTTTATTAAGTTAACAATAGAGAAAATGTTTTAAGTAGGATAAAATCCTCAAACTGTCCATTCTGTGAGAGAAAGAACTGTTCGAGGCCCTTCGGGCCTCGAACAGTTCTTTCTCTCACAGAATGGACAGTTTGAGGATTCGGGCCTCGAACAGTTCTTTCTCTCACAGAATGGACAGTTTGAGGATTTTATCCTTTACTTAAACATTTCCCCATTATATTTCTATGTTAAAAGAGCCTCTTTTTCGAGATATGGAACAACGAACCCGAACTTATAAACTGATTGAAACCATCCTCCTTTATTGATATGTTTTACGGTGCGACCGGTTGGGCGAGTGCAGCATTAATTGAATTGTAAATACACACGGGTACATGATAATGAATTAAAGCGTGGTTTACCAAATGGATGCATCAACGTGAATAAATATAAAATATTTTACGCTCCAATATGTACATGTATAAACAGTTATGTTTTACGGTGTGGCGATCTGGAGGGTGAACCATTAACAACTATCACAATTTCACTATCAGATTAATCAGAAACGTGCACAGTTGGATCCGCCTATCTATTTATTCATTACACTGAAGGTTGCATGCTTAGTCTAGACATTGTGACGTCACGTTAGTAGAGCAAACATCACTCGACAGTTTCCGTCAAAGTAACATTAATGCTCCGAACAATTTACCAAGAAAATAATGTAAAACAAATACCGGTAGTTGCAAACCATTTTTTTAGAATCAGCAGATCAATGTTTTATTCATCTTTTAAATGGCCATTACATTCTTAATAAAAATACATTTTACCTGTTCTTGTGAGATTATGACATTGGTAGCCATTAGCAATTTACATGGAATTGTGGGTACGCATCTGAACAGAATTTTTTAGTATGTCAAAGGTAGCAGTAGTCCGAATTTTCTCTTCGCCCAGGCGTTGTCGTTAGAGCTTGCTATGCGAGCGGCACTTTGTGCCGCATGTTGCGCTTGCTAATATTTTTGTATTTAGCTCTTTGGAACAGAATTAGCCCTTAATTTTTACAATTTATATTTTCCTTTCCATAAGGATGATTTATGCTAAATTACGTTGAATTTGACTCAGTAGTTCTTGAGAAGAAGATTTTTAAAAAATGCAACCCCCTTTTTTCACAGTTTCGAGGTTTTCTCCGCTTTGAATAAAACTGGCCTTTCATTTCTTCAATTTATATTCAACTTTCCATAAGGATGCTTTGTGCCAAATTTGGTTGAAATTGGCTAAGTGGTTTTAGAGAAGAAGTTCAAAATGTGAAAAGTTTACAGACGGACGGAGGGACAACGGACAAAATGTGATCAGAAAAGTTCACTTGAGCTTTCAGCTCAGGTGAGCTTAAAAGACTTTATGAATTTCCCTGTGTCTAAATTTTTTAGGTACCACAATGGAACCTTTCAAGCTGTTTATACATTTTTCTTTACTTTTACGTCTACTGCCTTTTGACTATCAAAAAATACAAAAAAACCCCCATTCTTCCACATTTAAAAAATCAAAAATTTTCAATTTGCTCATTACCATGATTACTAGATGAATCCCAGTTAAGTAAAGCTTAAAATATGTATTGAACTGCTCTTCAACATGGTAAACTTAATTAGCACGTCTATAAGTGATTGAATTACATATTACATGTATTGAAAATGAAAAATTAGCTATTTTAATGTTAAACAAGCTGGGCTATACATGTAATTAAGCTACAGTTATATAGACAGTCCAGAAAAGAAAAGAAGATTTAGAAATTTAGAAAATAACGCACTTTTTCATCCAACCAGCAGTTGCTAAATATTCTATTAAGTGATGTTTTTAATCCTTAAGAATTTCTCTAAGTTCACAGCGACGTCACATTTTCGATTGACAGCTTTGAAAGCAGTAAACAAAAGAGAGATAATATTTGATTGGCGCAGAACTTTTGATCAGCCAATGAAAAAGTGGGTTATGTTCTAAGTACGTTAGATCATATTAAGTAAAATTTACGCGATTAAGAAGGGGCTTGGTGGCTTCGCTCCCCCCTCTTAATCGCATAAATTTGACATAATATGATCTAACTATTACTTAACAAGTTTAAAAAAAACTAGTCAGTTTCTGGGTCAATCTTTGCGCATTGTCAGTCTTGCTTCTATATGGAAGACTGACTATGGGCATTATCCATAGCCTTCATATATACTGGCCTAGCTTTCTTCTCCCCCAGATAGGAGAGGATCATGTACATGCACAGATTTGCTGTGGTAATTGCAGCATTGACTAAATATGGGGTTCAGAAAATATATGCGACAGCCACAGCTGGTATAGAATATATTATGTACACTGCTTCAAACCTGTCTCCTGCCAACAGTCAAATGAGTGTGCAATTTAAACTTTCAGATTGTTCTGCAAGGAAACATTTTAAATTCTTACTGATTAACATTGGAGATATATTTCCACTGGCTGACTTTCACATTTTTTTTTTTTTATAAAAAGCAAAAACCTGTTTTAAAGTTAAAATGAATTCTATTTCTATTTAGAACAAAAGTATGTCACAAAATACACACACACGTGGATATTTAGATAGTAATATTACCTTGACAGTTGACATATACTTTAAAAAAATTATATCCTGGCGTCCTGAGTTTCCAATAGTCTAACACTAATTAAGTGCTACCCCTAATGATTGTCTCTTTAGTCAACAATTTTGAAACTCTTATTTTTAACCTCAGACCTCGTAAATTGTCGATACGAAACCAAATTTAGTCGTCATCATGTGCAGTTTCTAGCTATAAATAAACTGGATGCCGCATTTGACCAATGAAAATGGGTGTCATATGTTTCCGATAGCATGATTTATCAACACTTTTTTTCAACAATAGTTAAAATAAATGTGACATAACATTTTGAATATATTCTATATTTTCAATTGCCTTCTAAGCTTTTATTTCAAATTAAATCATCCAAAAATTTAATTTATCCCATAACTTCATCATTTTATCACTTATGATTATTACAATACTGCCATTTGTATGATTATTAATAACGTTTTTATTTCATCAGAAGCTTAATTTATAGTTATTTATTTGAGAAGTGGACAGGCATTGCGGCGATAGCCTTATCCAGTGGATGAAGTGATGCAGAGAATAAACTTGTAAGATTCCAAACTAAGAAAAACTTTACAAAGTCATCTGATAATTTTAACATGTAAATACGTCATCAAAGGACTATTTGACCGGATGATAAGTATTTTTAGACACTTTGATATTATACAAATACAAATATTTTGTTGGCACAAACACAATTACAACAAGCATTCGGAGAGTATTGCATAAGCATATTGATTTCAAACGGCGAGGAGTTTCCCGAAAGTGACGGAGTTGGGGGGCTATGCGATATTTAAGGAATGAATTTAATTTTGACGTATATTATATGATATAACATAACTTGGGGCAGTTTACGCTTTATAAACCGCGAAGCAGTTTATAAAAAAGCGTAAACTGTCCCAAGTTATGTTATATCGTATAACATACGTCAAAATTAAATTCATTCCTTATAATTTAATACATAAAACAAAACTTACTCTCGGTACCATTTTCATGCTTTTGTTTTAACCGTAAATGACATTTTAAACTACCCGTGCATTTACACAACATCTTCAGTAACTGGTGACCCAGATTAGAACGAAGCGAGGGGTGGCGGCCATATTTGAATTTGATGTTTGGACGCTGGATCGCGATTTCACAGAGTACTTCTTAAATTTAAAGGTACAGTTGTTAAAAGTTGAATTAGACAAACTCAGAACAGAGGAAGTGTGAAGATTGCAGGGGAAGGCCTCTTTGGGCCGTGTATGCAGCACACGAAGCAAGTTCATGTTCGGAGATCGACTCGGGATTGGGAGCGGTGTGTGAAATGACCGAGCATGCTGAAAATGGATTGTTTGTATTTTTTGGTTTTACAGTAAGTACACTAAGAGTGTCGCTCATTTGTTTTCTCTGAGCCGTCGAGCAATCCCGATTGTAACTGCTAACAGAGGATTCATATTTACAGTTTATGTTTTATGTCCCGACATCATTCTTTAAAAGTCTATATTTATACTTATAGTAATGGGGGGGGGGGGGGGGTTAGCTTAATCAGATAGAAATCTGTTTGCTCGCCAAATGATTCTAAGAAAAGAGGCATCAGAATATTAAAACCACACCAAAATACCATCATAAACCTAGATAGCTTAAAAGTAAAGCGCTCTGAAAAGAGAGATTTGGGTGCAATTCCCATTCTGGGTTAAAATTTGGTGTTTTGGTATATAAGGCGTTAATTTTTACTATAAGGTATAAAAATTATTGATTTTTTTTTTTATTTATCCTTTACATAGCTTGTAAAAGATTCAACCCCCTCCCGTTTTGTGCTTCTTTTCATAGAAATTCAATTTTTTCTGTCTTGAAGTTTTTTCAGTTCCATTAATTGTGAGACATTTTTAAATTATTTTTTTAATTTGGAAAGATTGGAGCAGAATTTTTTTTAAGTTAAAAAAATAAATAAATTATTTACATTTTATTTTAAATCTATATTATGCAAATGAAAAGAGATAAACTTAATCATATTCTATTTATTCACTCTGGTATACACATGCATGCAAGTGTACATGTAAGGTTTACATGTAAAAAAAAAAAAGTAGTTCCGGATAGATGTTGTCAAGAGGGTGTGTCCCCAATTAAGGTACGTTATACAATATAATACATGTCCCTCCATCTGTATCAGCCAATCAAATTAGGCGTTACAGCCGAAATTAAATTAATATATATATATAAGTTTAACATTTCCTTACAATAATTCTGTGTTCAAAGCAGTCATTAATGAATTTAACAGTAATCTTTAAAATTGTATGTATATCGCTATTTAAACATAAATGTAAAATGTATCTTTCTTTGTCCAAGTTATTGGCAATATTTTATATTTTATTTTATAGTAGGTTGGACAATTTTCGCGACTATAACTAAAGTAATAGTGAAAATTAGTTTTTTTAAAAAGTCATTTGAGCTGTTGAGTGATTTGGTGATTTTAACCATTTCACGCAGCATAACTTTGATAGAATATATGTATAAGGACGAAAGAAGATTTCGTATATCCGGTGTCCCAAGTACATGTAGTTGGGAAAATGACGTCATTTCGAATAAACAGATCTACATAAACTCACGCGACGAAAATCGACTATCAGAAACATATGATAATATGACGGCAATTTACGGATCTTATGTTATTTATAATTGCTGATCATCAGTACAAAAAAGTGTTCATATTATTAATCATACTTAATAATGGTATCATCTACTGAAAGTATCCCTGATTTGTTCGATCCATAAATATGATACAGCATACAACTTGGACAACATGACAACGTAGCACTGAAATCGAAAGTAGAAAATCACATGATGTTTCTAAGGGCGCGCTTGATTTTCGAAAAAGGTGTACACCGTGTACACTTCGGTAAATCAAGTGCAGTGGTGTAGCGATTAGGTCATCTTTGCTAGCCAAGGGTTTTTGATCCGCGCCGCTCCTCACGAACCCTTGAAATATCGTACTCTCAAAAGTTGGGATTTTTTTCCCCTTGATTTTGATTGGGGTTTACTGAAATCGTTCGACCAATCAGAAAAAAAAAATGCAAAACGTATCTGATTTAATCGACAATGTTTTCGTACTGTTTATTCACGAGTGTCTCTAACCAGGGACGTATATACACGTCCCTGCTCTAACACGCATAGCTCAAAACCCTTATTTTTCTAGTCTTTCTGTTTGAGCCTTCATGATACATGTAGCATGCAATGGTGCCGCAATAACAAGTACCATCTGATTGTGTCTCAAAAGAGACATGCACTCATAGATCAGAGATATAAAAAACATGCTATTTATGTCTCTGCATAGATGAAGGATTTACCGCTCCCAGTTTTACGCCCTTCGAATGAATTCGATCTATTTGTAACATTTAACAATATTCCCATTTATTGAATACACTGGGCATTAAAACGTTCTTTCAACTTGTCAATATCAATGTCTATGGAGGCTGCCATTACTGCACCAGTGACGTTAAAAGTACGGCATCTTTAATCATTTGGCTGATTTATAAATAGGCTGGGAGATCACGTGACGAAAAAAAATCCCGACTTTTGATAGCACTATATGTCAAGGAGGAGCGGTGCAGATCAGAAACCCTTGGCTAGCGAAGATGCGATTAGGTGTAACCGGGTGTACACTTTTCTACACCGAGTCAGATGCATGTGTTGTTGGGGGTAGCACTGAAACCGAATGCTGGAGAAAACGTACCCAGGAGAAAACGTACCCAGGAGAAAACGTACCCAATTTCTAGGGTACGTTTTCTCCAGGAGAAAACGTACCCGGGTACGTTTTCTCCAAGAGAAAACGTACCCTATGAAAATCATAAATAATAGTTTTCATAAATATTCTTAGATGACACAAAATAAAATATACAATAAACGTTTGTATCATTTGTTGCTGTTGTTTTTAAATACAGTCACGTACATAAATTTTAAAGACAATAATTTTGTTTAATTAGACAATAATTTGTTACATACACATACACGAACATCGCCTGAGCAGTTTAATTAGTCGGCAATTAATTCACCATAACGAAACCGTTAAATAATTAGTTTTTATTGCAATCTAATTTGGAGAACTAATTAAATGATGAGTATCTCAAGAAGTCGATAGGGGGATCTCGCATAGAGATACTCATATAGGTAAGGCTAACGGTAAATGGAAAACTTAGAAGAAGTAGATTGATTACACTTTATGACAGGTTATTAATTCGTACTAAAATAAAAGTTGCTACAATTATTATAAAGGTATTATTTATAAAATGAATCAATCTTTATATATTTATGCATTGAAATATGCATTAAAGTAGCATTTGAAGAATATTTAATATGTCCAAACCCTTTAAAAATATAAAGTATTAAATTCATATATCTATAAAATTCATACATTTCTGTATATTTATTATGTAAAATAGTATTTAAAAGTATTAAAAACTATTAAGTAGTATATCTATGATTTTTCATAGGGTACGTTTTCTCTTGGAGAAAACGTACCCGGGTACGTTTTCTCCTGGAGAAAACGTACCCTAGAAATTGGGTACGTTTTCTCTTGGGTACGTTTTCTCCTGGGTACGTTTTCTCCTGACACCACTGAAACCAATATGGCGGACGAATGTTATGATTGGAAACTTGACAAATGATTTTAAGTAGTACAAGCTTATCTCTTTTAAAAGATTAGTGAGCTAGCGCTGTAGCCATCATAAAACACAAAATAGATTTCTAAACCATTGGTTTAATTTTCTGAATCGATTAATTATTAATAGGAAGGCACAGTGGTGCACTGGAATTGTGTTGGGGTGTGGTGGGTGGGGGGTCTCAATTTAGAATGGTGAATCTAGAGTGGGCTTCACATCGGCAATGGCATAGCTCATTAACTGTGCTTTAATCATTCTGTATTTACTGTAATTTCAATTTCGATTTGAAAATTTTCAAGATCAGTAGAACCATTGGTACTGTTTTGTAGCAATCGTATCTTCTCGGGCCTTTCCGGCAAGCTCGGAAAACATATATCCGAGGTTGTTTTCCGAGATTGAAGGTATTAAGATAAAGCTAGCTATTTATTGCAATTTTTTTAAATAACTTGGCATTATAAGACCTAAGCTACTGTTACTTTTTGGCATTTACAAAAAAAAACCCCACAAAACTTCAGATCATATGTAATTGATAAAACAAAATTCACATGGTAGAGTTTATCTAGAGTAGTACAGTATTCCCAGAATGCCCTACCGTGAAGTCGAGCATGCGTATTCCAGTGAAAAAGACTAACGTAGTTGCTAGCGCTCGAGAGCGCTAGCAATAACCGATTAGAAGTCGCATGTAAGTTGTCTTTTGTAGGAAAGCCATTAAATTTGAAATGTGTTTCTTTTATTACATTTATATCAGAAAAATCCCCGGATTGTCGCGGAACATCAGATTCTCTGTTAAACAGGTCTAGGCAACCTCCGTTTTTGGAGGATAGCTCAATTCCAAGATGGCAGTCAATTTTTACCATATGTGGAAAATGGGTGAAATTATCCTCCAGTTTGGAGGATAGCAGGGGTACATTTCAAAGGCTTCGTGCATATTTTTAATGAAAAAATGCAAGCACCAGACCACATGGAAATTAAAGTTAAGGAAATAAACTAATGATTGTACGCGGCGATTTGAAATTCTGTATGTGCAGTATTTTCACAATATGCTTTTAAAGTTTGTACTTCCTGTGCTTAGTTTTACAAAAGAACAAGACTATTTTCAACTGTTTCATATAATAAAAATCACAAAATGGTGATATTTATTCCTCTTTCAAACATAATTAAATTAATTCCCGTTTAGACATGCATAAACGATAATTATCTTGATCTGCTTGGTACATGTACAAAGTAATGTGTGCATACCTTAGGAACTTTGTCACCCTTATTCCTAAATTAAAACATAGGTTATTTATTATTATAAAAAACTAATCCCTCAATACAAAAATACATTGTCAAATTTTAATCATCAATCATTATAAATATCAATTATACTGTATGTTTAAAAAAAATGTGAGAGTTTTTGCCTGAAAAATATTTTTTCTCTAAAATCAGCCCTACAATTATTTAAACTTTAACATTTATTAAATATCATCAATAATTATAATTAATGACAGCTAAATAAGGTGATTTTTAATTTTCTGATAAATATATTTTAGGTCATAGTTAACTCCCTTTGTATAAACAGAGTTAATTGCCCTTCATTTGAAGAATCCACCAGGGAGCGCAAGCATCTATCCTCCAATTTTGGAGGATAAAATCTATCCTCCAAAAATGGAGGTTGCCAAGACCCGTTAAAACTGCATCCTTTTCCGCCATATTTTCTCTTAACTTCCATACACCATGTACACTACACCATTTAAGTGCACTTGATAAACAAAATGTGTACACCGGTGTACACCAGTGTACACCAAGCTAAGCTAAATCAAGCGCGCCCTAAATCAATCGCGCTCTTCCGACAAGCGGAGAAACAATCGCAGCTTTTTGGGCCTTTCTGGCAGACCTCGGAAAAATACATAGAACGTCAATCTCTCACCAGAGGTCGTGCTACACAAGCAAGTTTAAAATTATCATAGAGGATGACATTGCTGCTGATTTGTGTAAAATCAACGATGAATCGGGAGCGAGCAGAAACTGATCGATTTTTCAAAAAAACTTTCAAACATCTGTCAATTAAAGTAGATCATGTGATCAGATTTTATTATTTACCTCCGCAAAATAGTTCTTCCAGTAACTTTGAAATAAAAATGAATAAAAGTATTAAAGATATAAATTGAATTACTTATTTACATATTTAGTAAATATATCGATTTTAAATACACTTTGCCCATCGATTCAGTTTGTACTTGTAAGAATCTTGTACATCGGTAGCTGCAGGTCTGTAGCTCCCGGTCTGAAAAAATGGACGACCTGGGAGCTACAGTGCCTCCCAAAGTAAAAATCTGCGATTTACGGCACACAAAAATTTGCGCTAGTTTTGGACTGATTAACCTTATTTTCACACAAATTATGTAGAAAAAAATTAGTACCATTAAATTCTTCAGTCAATTTACTACTGATATCGGTACTTAACTTGCCTCAAAATTTCTCTTAAACGCGCTATCAGACCTCGGAAATTGAAGTATGTTAAATTCACGTCGAGATCGAGAGTCGCCATTTTTACATGTAAACAAACTGCACCACTTCACTGGTGATGGTATTTTAAAGAATATCAGAGGCAAGTAAATTGTTCATATCTGTAGTAAAAATTTTTGGAATTAAGTATTTGTATAGAATGTGCTCGGAAATAAGGTCAATCAATCCAAAACTAGCGCAATTTTTTGTGCCGTAAATTGCAGATTTTTACTATGGGAGGCACTGTAGCTCCCAGGTCGTCCATCCGAATATTTTCAGACCGGGAGCTACAGACCTGCAGCTAGTACATCGGGAGTTGACAGCATATATATGGCCAGAAATTAGTCCTGACTTTTACCAGTAACATTGGTTACATTGGTTACAATGCTTGACTATGAATGATTTACAAACTTTGATGTACTTGTGACAGGTTACAGTGGTTACTGGTAACATTGGTTACAAATTAGGTTAGGTTTGGGTTAGGTTTAGGGTTTAGGTTAGGGATAGTTTGGGTTAGGGTTAGGGTGAGGGCTAGGTTAGGATTAGGGTTAGTTTAGGGTTATTATTAGGGTTTAGGGTTAGGGTAACCAATGTTACCAATGTAACCAAATAAAATAAGACCCCCTGTAAGTCATGAAAATAACCATCACCACTGTTACCCTATATGTCACCAATAGAATATAGCAGTAACCATTGTAACCAAATAAAATAAGACCCCCTTCTAAACAGAAAAAGGCTTGTCACCTATGTTACATTTTGTCACCAAGAGAATATAGCTGTAACCATTGTAACCATTGTAACGAAATAAAATAAGACCCCCTGTCAAACTGTGAGAAAAAGGCTTGTCACCTATGTTACCTTTTGTCACCAAGAGAATATAGCTGTAACCATTGTAACCAAATAAAATAAGACGCGCTGCTAAACAGAAAAAGGCTTGTCACCACTGTTACCTTTTGTCACCAAGAGAATATAGCTGTAACCATTGTAACCATTGTAACCAAATAAAATAAGACCCCCTTCTAAACAGAAAAAGGCTTGTCACCTATGTTACATTTTGTCACCAAAAGAATATAGCTGTAACCATTGTAACCAAATAAAATAAGACCCGCTGCTAAACAGAAAAAGGCTTGTCACCACTGTTACCTTTTGTCACCAAGAGAATATAGCTGTAACCATTGTAACCATTGTAACCATATTAAATAAGACACCCTTGCTAAAAAAGATCTGTCACTTCTGTTACCCTTTGTCATCAATAAAATGTTGCTGTAACTATTGTTACTGGATGAAATTAAACCATCTAGTGGAAAGAAAATAAACAGTTTTGTCATATATGTTACTTTTGTCACCAGAAAACAGTGCCTTGTTACTGGTTACAAATGAAATGGGGTAAAAGTCAGGACTAATTTCTGGCCACATCTAGTTGACAGAGGTGTAAATAGTCTCGTTTAACCAGACGCTCGGCTGTCTCCGTAATTCTCCGACGAGCAGAGATGTCTGGTTGAACGAGACTAAGGTGTAAGCGAAGCTTGTGTAGCACGACCTCTGGTGAGAGAATGCTCAAATGTATTAACATTACCGGATGTTAGAATTTTATATGAAATGGAGGCGCGAAGTCCTGCCTTACTATTCACGCAACGACTGAGATCTCGATCCGATGGTTTGAATGAACTCATCCATTGGCATAGATCCATGGGGAGGGGGGTCAAATGAATTTTTTGACATTTGATTTGTAACAACTACATATATTATTATACTTTGGATCGAATGTTTTAGAAGAAATCTATCGAATTAACATACACACTTGACTATTAATTGTTTAATGTACATTTAGTAAGACACGCGAGTTCAAGATGAATGAAATTGCCCAATTGATCGAAAATCAATAATCCCGCTTCGGCGATTTAGTTCTCAAGTAAATATTCCAGCTATATGAATATATATTTGTTTTATTCCAAATTGATGATTCTTTGCTAATGTTGATAATCCAACACCAATTATTACTTACATTGTACCGTAATAGACAATATGTAACAACTTGTTGCGATGACACCCTGCCCCCCCCCTTTACCACCGTTCAAATATGGCTAATCTATTTTTAAATCAAGATTACACATGGTGAACAGCCCATTTACTTGAAAACTCTTGCTCACTGTTGCTTATTACAACCCATATAACATTTTCATCAATTGTGAATGTAAATGTTGACAAATTAAACATGCATCGGTTTATCTTTTTTATGAAAAATCTTGATATTGCTGGCTCCCATTGCCTGCACTGTTTCGGAGAAGGCAACTTTCAAACCTTAGATATGCCTGACGTCATGACGTCAGGCAATAAGTATAAGTTAGACAGCCTTGTATGTCGCTTCTGTATGTCGCTTCTGTGGTATGCATTTAGGGTATATCATTGACTTTAATAAAGTCTAGCTCACATCTCAACAGATCGTAAAATGTGTGGTATTTATATCAAGTTTTAAAAAAGGGGGGTTGTCATGGACGCCTATGTAATGTTTTTCCGAGCTCCGCCGGAAAGGCCTGCGAAGCTGCGATTGGCGGAAAAAAAACGAGCTCTGTCGGATATGCCCGAAAAGTTGTGATTTGCTCAATCGCAACTTCTCGGGGGTGGGTGAAAATGTAGTCCGGGATCGACATATAACTCGGACATAATGTCCCATGATGTCCTGTTTTATGTTTTCGCCGACAGGCGAAATAAAACTTTAGCGATTATAACTACGATTTGGACTTAGTTGGTTTTTGATCTGGAAAAAATACGGAGCTCTGAACTTAGACAATTTTTCATCCGGAAAAAATATGGAGCTCTGGACTTCGTTGGGAAAAACATATGGCACTCCGAGTTTAGAAACATTCTGTCAAAATAATGAAGAAAGGAAGGCCATAACATATGTATGGAAAGTAAAATGTTGTCCTCTTTAAATTTTTCAAAATAAAAGTTCCAATATTATGCGTTAATTATGATCTTCTTCAATCACATGGTTTAATGATGATTCATTAAGAGTCAGTTTGAATCCAAACCCCCAACCCAACCAAGTTTTATGTGAACACCAACCTGTCTGTTCTTCTGTAACGGTAATTTATTCTTTTTTCTTAAGTCTTAGATTTGCATGAGTATCTAAATCGCTTGATGTTTAGTTTCACGAATTTCGTATGCTGTTTGTTTCTACTTTTACTTTTGTTTCAATGTTGTTGATTAAGTTACGCGCGTTCTGATTGGTCAATCAAAAGCTAGCCGCCAATTTTCACATTCGATGCTGCCATGTTGACAGCCATTACCAATGATTACCGAAGATTGTGAAATGAATGAAATACGGGAATTATCTGTAAACAAGGTAGAAAATAATACATTATCAAAGAAGAGTTTAACTCTGTGAAATATCCACGGCTGAACTGGGTACAAACTGAGACAATGAATCGAGTGTCGACACTCCTGCACCGTCTGCCCACATATCAGCACGTTGTTCCACAGAAAAAGTTTATGTGTGCTCATAAGAAATCAATTTACCCTTCCTATAGCTCTGCACTGGGTTACACCGACCTGAAAAAAAACAATGAAAAAAGCTGTCAACTCAGAACGCGCGTAACTTAATCCGCAACATTGAAACAAAAGGAAAAGCAGAAACAATCAGCATACGAAAATTTGTGATACATAATTTCAATAAAACGTCAAGCGGTTTAGATATTCATGCAAATCTAAGAGAATATACAGTTACAGAAGAACAGACAGGTTGGTGTTCAAAACGTGGGTTGGGGTGGAGGGTTAATCGAATCAAACTGTCTTAATGAAACACCATAACCATCCGATTGAAGTTGATCTTAACGCATAATATTGGAACTTTTATTTGAAAAATTTAAAGTGGATAATATTTTACTTTCCATACATATGTTATGGTCTTCTTTTCTTTTTTATTTTGACAGAATGTTTCTAAATTCGGAGTGCCACATGTTTTTTTCCAACGAAAGTCCAGAGCTCCATATTTTTTCCGGATGAAAACTTGTCTAAGTTCAGAGCTCCGTATTTTTTCAAGATCAAAAATAAACTTAGTCCAACTCTCCATATTATTTCCGTAAATTTTTCAGATCATTTCCAGATTTTTTCCGCATTTCCGTACTATTTAATTTTCTCCGCATTTTTTGCCATATTTAAAATGCGAAAAAATGCGGAATAATGCGGAAATCTGGAGATCTGAGATGCGGGAAATGAAAATATAGACATTTCTAAATATGACATATTATCATATTTTTTCAAGTTTGTAAGATTGATTGTCTTAAAAAGGCTATACATTAAAATGTGATCAACAAAGACTGATGAAAGTTTAACAAGATCTTGATTTGGCATTTAAAATAATCAATTGGGTCATAATTATTAATGGCCCTAATATTGACTAATGAATTTTTTGATTGTTGAAATTTTTCTGAGTTTGGGCCAAAAATAAGTCTGGTATGATAACACCTTATTGTTGTAAATGATTGACAAGCTGTGTTACATCTATCTTGTTGACTAGGGTAAACTTTTATTGTGTAGTAGTCTTTTGTAACTATACAACTTAATTAGGACCCCCCTCTGCAGATGCCCTATAGTGATCATTCTGTCCAATTCTGCTGATCATGTCAAGATACATTTAAGACATGGCCTTAATATCTTGAAAACCATTGCATCCTATATATTTTTGTTCCTAATATATTATGGCACATCAAATATTATGTAGGTCATGACAACCATATATATTCTTGGTTCTTGTATTATTATGCATCAAATGGTATTAAGTACATGGCTCCCAGGCGTTGTTTTTAAACCATCCCCCTTCCTCTCAAATAGGAAATGATAATACATTTTAATAACTGTTGAGATCCCCACCCCTTAACCATATTCATTTTTGCCCCTTGTGTCACTGCGCATCAAATGATATATAGGTGATGCCCCCTTTGAGACACCCAGTGACTTTCCAGAACTGGAAACATCTTATTCATATGCAGTGTATGACCCATGTAGGTAATTAATTGCCCAATGTTGACCCTTCTTTGTTTAGGAGACTTTATAATTGCCCCGATTACATACCGTATATCCGGTTTTTTCGCGTGTCACAAAATTTGCGAATATGGGGAAAATTAGTAACATTTTTAATTTGCGTCAGTCATTTTTTGCGATTTAAAAAGTTTCCTATATAAAATAATACAGGATATGTTTTCTGCATATTCAATTATTTGTGATTAAAAAGAGATCGCGAAAAAAGCGAAAATAAGATCATCGCGAAAATTACCGGATATACGGTATAACATTTTGTTTTTTATAAGATTAAAAAGCAATTTCAAAAAACCTTTATGTACATCTAGAGCAAAAATACCCCCCCCCCCCCCAAAAAAAAATGATTTTGCTACTGTAAAAATGTAAGAAGAGACTCTAAGTCTCCCCCCCCCTCCCAAAAACATGAATAGTCAAATATTTTAAAAATATCTTATTTCTTCAAAACCATCGAAATCCCCACTCTAAACCATAAATATTTTTGTTTCTTGAACCATGACAATGTCAAGGCATATCTTGTGGTATTAGTAGGTCATGGCCTCTGGGGTCACCCTGACCCTCCACCCCAACCCCAAAGTCAGGAATGATCAAATATCTTGAAAAAAATGCTTGTGACCCCTACCCCTAAACCATATATATTCTTCCTCCTTGTGCATCTTATGGCATGTTAATTTAATTACAAGAGATAAGAGGAGGTCCAGGAATTAGGTTTTTTGAGGAGGAACATCATTTTGCAGATACTATTGACCCTCAAATTTATATTTCTAAAACCTTATTGCACATCTATAGGTCAGCCCCTGTTATGTCCCAATAGATGATGTGGCTATTCATTAAGTCATTAGAGGAGTTCTGGGAACCAGGGTTTTTTCAGGAGGGATAAACGTTAATTTTCTGCTACTCTTTGACTCCCTGAATGAAATTTAAATTTTTAAAACCTTATTGCACATCTATAGAACAGCCCATATCATATCCCAAGAGAAGACCTATCTACTGCAATAATTGTGAGAGGAGTTCTTGGAACCATATTTTATTTTATGCAAAAAACGTCATTTTTTGTTTCTCACCGGCCCCCGTGATATAAAAAAATTCAGAAACCGGATTACACATCAACATGACACCCCCAATCATATTCTAGTAGATCATTTGGTTACTGCAAAAAAATGTTGACTTTTTTGAAACCAGACTTTTTGTAAAAGAAAAAAAACCCCAGTCATTTTCACCCACCAAATGACCCCTGGACAAAATTGAAATTTCCGAAACCTTATTGAGTATCTATAGGACACCCCAAAACATATTCCAAAAGACGGTTTGTCTACTGTTGTAAATGTAACAGGGGTTCGAGGAACCTGGTTTTTTTTGTAAAAAAAAACGTCATTTTTACCTATTATTTGACCCCCAGGACTACCAGAGAATTTTTGAAACCTTTTTGCAAAACAACATGACACCCCAAATCAAACTCCAAGAGTTCAGTTCGCTGGTTTATAAAATGTAAGAGCAGTTTGAGAAAGTAAAACGTGACGGACGGACGGACGGACGGACCAGGGTAACAACAATATATTCGAACTTTCTTTAAAAAAGTGCGGGTATAATAATAATAGGGAGTAAGAATCCTAAGAAAAAAAATAAGGTCTTTTGTTGGAAACGGAAGACCTTAATAAAGCCTAAATTGCCTAGTTAGCTTACTGAATTTTTTTTTGAAAAATGCCAAATTGACAAGACTTATTCAATTTGATTCAAGATTTCTGACACAATTAGTTTGCAATAAAAACTTTGTAAACATATGAGAAAGAACTTTACCTATGAATGGCAAGTATTATAAAAAAAATTCCAAAATCCCATCATGAGCTCTTTCATTACTTAAAACCACATGTCATTTGAAACACACTTTATTCCTACAACGCCCGCTCTGATTTTTCAGATTCAAAAGGAACCGCCACCTTAATTAACATCCCTTGTAAACAAAACAAGCCCATTCCGATCCCAGACGGAGTAAATAACAAAACCAAATGAGTAAGAAATATTTCCGAAATACCCATTTTTAAAAACTAATTATATTTCGCATGCCTTTTTATATATTTAATTGTACTGAAAATCGCTATTATGATAACAATATGGCCGCTCTGCAAATTAGTAAAATGTACACCATATGATATTAACACACTTTGAAAAACAAATATGTTCGAGTTTTGGTCGAAATATACTTCTTACTTTTATATACAACAAATGATTACTTAACCATGTTAATCTCAATATGCCAGAACCGAAAATGATTTATATTATGGAGATCAATGTATAGCATATTTCAAAAAGCTTAAATTTTATTTGCTTATGGACAAATATAATGAGATATTCATAAAAATTTACGTACGTTTTGTAAATCAAACACAAGATGATCTTTTAAAATATCAGTGCAAGAAAAAGCATACCACAGTGCTTGGTTTTAGCTGATAATAGTTGATAATACAGGGTCATATTTAATTTAGCACTTAGAATCTAGGTTGCTGGTACGGGCATTGGACATATTTCATGGTAAAAGTATGGTTTATACCCAGTTTAGACAACTTTCTTTCTATACATACTCCCATCTCCCTCTCTCTCTCTCTCATGAATATTCAAATGTATATTTACACCACATGAACTTGTAGGTATGATAGACGTGTCACGTGGCTAGAATGTCTTGTGATCAATAAAAGATTGATCTATAATACATGTACTGGCAAATATTGTGAATTAGCTTATTAGATGTTTTTTTTTTCAAGTTCACTTTATTCACTCGGGCTTCACAGATGGTACATGAGGAAAATACAATTTTATATTCAGTATATAGAAACATGTAGTTTTGAGAGAAGAATACACAATACATTTAATTAAAAATTTTATGCATATAATATGTACATAAATAAGACAAAACTTCTATGAAAATAAGTTACAGACTATCACTGAGATGTTAAATGGAAGACTTCTTCATTCCTCTAAAAGGATAATCTTTTAGAAACTGAAATGAAAACAAGCGTGAGCAACCTATGGCCAAGAGGGACGTATAAAGTATATATGGGACCGAAAAAAAGCAATTTTTGTATGTATAGGAATGTATAGGAATATATGATATGAAACAAATAAGACACAAGATTCAGCCATATATACCAACGTCCCTAAATGTATTTTACAAAATTAAAGAGCTTGTAAAGATATGTACATGTACAATATACTTATTACTTTTGTAATAAATTGAAGAGAAAAAGGATACTGTTATAAATATAAATGGATTTGACTGGAGAAGTATTTTTGAACTCCCATTTAAGGTTACCCTCCAATCTAAACTCCAATGGATACAATATCAAATATTGTATAGAATAGTTCCCACAAACAATTATCTTTTTAAAATTAAGATTACAACTCCCCTCTTTGTTACTTCTGTAAATTGAACATAGAAACAATGAAACATTTGTTTACAGATTTTCCTGAAGTTGAAGATAAATGGTATAGAATTGAAGAGCTGTTTTAAACACAATAAAATGATCTTATTGCTTTTGATAAAATTAGCATATTTTTAGTAAATATAAAAATAAGAATTTATAAAGATTCCATAACTTGTGATAGTTTCATGTTACATCAAAACTTTCTAAAATAACTTTTTGTTTTATGTAAAATGATTGCTGACAGATTTCTTATTACGAAAATTTATGCTGTTATAAATTGCAAATTTTCAGAATATGAAAGAGACTGGAAAGCAATTTCTGAGTTAATGTAGGAAGCATATAAAAGACACTGTAGTTATTATGATGTCTTTAGCCTAATATACATTACAACTTATTATATGTATTTATATAGCCGTTTTATGTTTCTACATGTTGTGATTGCGTGTCTGTCTTTCTCTCTTTTCTAATTCTTTGTCTCCCTTACCACTGATAACTCTTTTACAAACTATTATGCCTTTAAATAATAAGCGATGATGGACGCGGATGTTATTGTATAAAAAGACAGTCAAATTGCTGTTCTTATGTTCCATACAAATAAAAATGTAAAAGAGTTTCAATAAAAAGGAAGTATATATTTTTTGTTCAAAATCACCCAAGCGAATCGCTTTTGTTAAAAAACCCACACACCATTTGTTCAGGTTGTTAGGTTAATTGCGTCTCTAAACGATCTCATTCAAACATGATGTATTATCATCACGGGCTGCTTGTTTGTCATCATCATATCACACAAATTCTGATTCAAAGTTATGAATTTCACCTCCATCGTGAAATACTAATATATCAATGTGGATAAAACAGATGGACTATTGAACTTTCAATTGCAACTGAAGGTTTTACTAAATCTTTTGATTTTGTGTCCATCGTTCCCATTGATTTCAAAAACAGGCCCGATATCGCCATATCTTTTCTCTTCAACTCATCTCTATAGTTCATTGTTAGCAGTTAATCCAAATAGTAGGTTCAAAGCACGATAATAGTCATTTTTCTTATGAAGTCATGTTGTTATCTATAAATGGACCCCTTGTTTAAATCCATCACATACTCCTTCAGTGTCAAGAAATGAATATTCTCCTTAGTTTTATAATTCTTTTTGAGGGTTTGTTCCATTGCAATCACAACTACAGGGCTCGAGTCGTTTCCAGTGTTGAAATTTACATTCAATTAATTAAAATTTGATTAAATTAATTTTTTATAATTATTTTAATTTTTCTTGGTATTGGCTCCATTGTTCTCCACCGATTTCTAAGACAGGTTTTATGTCGCCTTGAGCCACAATTGTTGTCTTGCTTTTTTCTTTAACCCATTCCTTTAATTCCTCCGGCTTAGACAACTCAAGCAGTTTATCAAAGTGATAGGTACCAAACACAATAAGCGTCATTCTCTTTATGACGTCATGTTGTAATCTGTAAACAGACGCCCCTGGTACCTTGTTTACAAAGTCCATCGGTATTAAGGAACTAATATACTCTCTGCTCCTGTAATGCTTTTTAGCCTTTTTTCCAGGGAATTCTTCTTGCGTAGTATTACTTGTGTCTCCGATTACCTCAGTTTCTGTTAACTCGGTTTGTTCCGTTTCACATTTGGTCTCATTACTAGTAGAATCACAGTTGCACGACTCTTGTATTTCAATGAAAATATCGTTTTGGTTATGAACATTTATTTCCATTTCATTAAGACTCATATATACCAAACTAAGAAACTTTCTGCTATCTTTTGAAAAGTGCATATTTTCTAAGTATAACTTCAAATATTTGAAAGGCAAATTGCAAAATATAATTGGGCCAAGATTGTTTTGGAAAACACTACATCTACAAAACAGGGCACATATTTCTGGATATCCTAATGAATGGTCCTTGCCTTTTAATGCCAGATTTTCAAATTTACTGAAGTCTTTATTCGAACAGAAAGTTTCAAATTGTGACGACAGGATTTGAGTCCGATCTCCTTTTGTTAGACTATTTGATAGATCTATGAATTTCGTTTCCTTCTCTTGTGTCAGAAGAGACCTGACAAATTCTGAGACTGTATTCTGATCGTCATTAAATATTAAGATTATGAACGCTTTAGTTGAAGAGGACATATTTTCAAACAATATGTTGATTTTATCTCTTATATGTTTCTTTTCTGCGTTTGTTAGTCCTTTAAAAGGTACTTGGTCCACAATAATAGGTTCATTATGTTCACTGACGTCGAATGATAAAGGATCACTAATTATTAACGGTGAAGATTTCGTGACAGCCACGTATACTTGTTTAGCTGTTGACGTTCTCCCTGACCCCCATCGTCCTACCAAACATAGTATTTTTCCACCATTGTTTAAAAATTTCACTCCTTCGTGAAATGCTGATGTTTTATAGAAAGGTTTTTCTAAGTTAAAATCTAATAACAAGAAAAAAGTATTTATTTATTAGATTATAAATTATAATGCAGGAAAGTAAAAATATAAAGTATTGATATCTTTATTAGAGAATTAGACATACCATCAATCAAAGGCATTTCTTCATCTCCCCTCTTGTGTTGTCCTAAAAAACAGAATAAAATAAGACTTTTTATTTTCAAATAATGTTATTACCTACGTCTTTAAAAAAAATAATAGTGATAATGATAATTATACGGAAGACAAATAGGGCCATATAAAAAAAATATTTTTATCTCGTAATTACGAGAAAAGATCTCGTTATAACGAGAAAAGATCTCGTTATTACGAGCTAATTATCTCGTTATAACGAGATAAGATCTCGTTATAATGAAAAAAGATCTCGTTATTACAAGTTAATTATCTCGTAATTACGAGAAAAGATCTCGTAATTACAAGAAAAGATCTTGTTATAACGAGAAAAGATCTCGTTATTACGAGCTAATTATCTCGTTATAACGAGATAAGATATCGTTATAACGAGAAAAGATCTCGTTATTACGAGTTAATTATCTCGTAATAACGAGAAAAGATCTCGTTATAATGAAAAAAGATCTCGTTATTACGAGTTAATTTTCTCGTTATAACGAGAAAAGATCTCGTTATTACGAGTTAATAATCTCGTAATTACGAGAAAAGATCTCGTTATTACGAGAACAGATCTATATAAAATGTTGCGTTTCATTGTTCTACTCTCTCTTAATGTAAAATGGATGAACCTACGGAATTCATAAAATTAGTAAAAGAAATATCAGAAGAAGGAGCAAAGCAGATGGAAAAAGAAAAGGTGGGTGCTGTTTATTAATTCTTCAATGCATTTACAGTAACTACATCGAATCTACACTTGTATGAAATGTCATTTTTGATACCCTTATTTTTTTTTTATTACCAAGCAATAAATTTAAAATTTCTTATGGTTTGCGATGGTATATGGATTTATATAAGGTGTTGTGTGTTTTCTATCCCCGAGCCTTTGCAACCCACGAGAGATTGTTTTAATCACATGATTTATCCTAGTCGTTGAACTTTGATTTTTCGACGACTTTATAGTCGTTTTTTAGCATACATTGTACACCCCCCCCCCAAAAAAAAACAACAAAAAAACAACAAACAAACAAGCAAACAAACAAAAAACAGAAACATATGTTAACTAATTAATTCAATAAAGAATATTTACATTATATGAAATAACACCTATTGTCTAGATACAATAAAAAAATAGCGTTTTAAAGATATATCTTGTGTGTTAACCATAAATAAAAATTATAAGCTTGTGTATATGATTACTTTGTTTTGTTGTTTTAAATATCTGACATTTTTTTTTTGAGAATGGAAAGAATACCAGAATATTTCATTCATGAACTGATTTCCACTTAATTTGAATTCTACAGAATTTCGGTAATAAGATTTAAAACGTTTTTCAATTTTATTAAAATCTAAATTATCAGAAGGATTAGACATTTAATGTGAAGTAAAAATCGGATTATCTCCCTTTCCATTTCAAGACAAAAAACGAAATAAAGACCATTATTTCTTTCTTTACCTCGTTTGTAATTTTTTAAACAATATCTATATTTCAAAAACCCTAATTATGTACAATAAAAATAAGTATTTTTTAATTTCAAATTTATTTTAAAACAACGTTACATGTTGCTAACTGCGCAACGAACAAAATACGTTTTATAGTTGGACCTAATTTTTTAAAAATAAAATGATTATTTTGGCTTTTTTTTGTAATTTAGATTACACCAGACCTTGTCCATCTGATGACTGACGCCGAACTGACCACGTACTTAACCATTCACGGAGACAGACTTCGTTTAAGACAGCTGTTGAAAAGCGGACATTGGGGTAAAAAGAAAAAAACTCTTGCAAATTCTTCAGGAGAAATTAGATAAAGCTAAATCGAAAAGTAAGAGAGAAATTTTAGAAGAAGAAGAAATGCGTCGACAGTACGGAAACAAGAATGCTTTTAAAGATAGGCGTTATATTGAACTCGGTTGGATTCACAAAACACATCTCCGGGCAAAGCAGGTCCGATCAAGGACAGGAGGCGGTACCCGAAAAGTATGCGTTAAGAAAGACTCAACAAAGCAAGATATTCTGCAGGAGGCAATAAAGCTCTTCTTTCCTA
>WFKH01011801.1:57751368-57762207 GCA_016163765.1 Magallana hongkongensis | reverse complement strand
AGATAATTAACTCGTAATAACGAGATCTTTTCTCGTTATAAAGAGACATTTTACTCGTAATAACGAGATCTTTTCTCGATATAACGAAATCTTTTCTCGTAATTACGAGATAATTAACTCGTAATAACGAGATCTTTTCTCGTTATAACGAGATCTTTTCTCGTATTACGAGATCTTTTCTCGTAATTATGAGATAATTAACTCGTAATAACGAGATCTTTTCTCGTTATAACAGATAATTAAATCGTAATTAACTCGTAATAACGAGATCTTTTCTCGTTATTACGAGAAAATTTACTCGTAATAACGAGATCTTTTCTCGTAATTACGAGATCTTTTCTCGTAATAACGAGATAATTAACTCGTAATAACGAGATCTTTTTCCGTTATAACGAGATCTAATCTCGTTATAACGAGATCTTTTCTCGTAATAACGAGATAATTAACTCGTAATAACGAGATCTTTTCTCGTTATAACGAGATCTTTTCTCGTAATTACGAGATAATTAACTCGTAATAACGAGATCTTTTCTCGTTATTTCGAGGTAATTAACTCATAATAACGAGATAATTAACTCGTAATAACGAGATCTTTCTCGTTATAACGAGATAATTAACTCGTAATTAACTCGTAATAACGAGATCTTTTCTCGTTATTACGAGATAATTAACTCGTAATAACGAGATATTCTCTCGTTATAACGAGATCTTTTCTCGTTATAACGAGATCTTTTCTCGTAATAACAAGATCTTTTCTCGTAATTAACTCGTAATTAACTCGTAATAACGAGATCTTTCTCGTAATTGCGAGAACTTTTCTCGTAACTACGAGATAATTAACTCGTAATAACGAGATACTTAACTCGTAATAACGAGATTATTTCTCGTTATAACGAGACAATTAACTCGTTATAACGAGATCTGTTCTCGTTATAACGAAATCTTTTCTCGTAACTACGAGATAATAAACTCGTAATAACGAGATCTTTTCTCGTTATAACGAGATCTTTTCTCGTAATTACGAGATCTTTTCTCGTAATTACGAGATAATGAACTCGTTATAACGAGATCTTTTCTCGTAATAACGAGATAAAAATATTATTTTATGTGGCCCTATTCGTCTTTCGTATAATAATGACCAAATTCGGTTCAAACTAAAACGTGGCTACAACTGCGTTTGTAATTGATATTGTTTTCTTCAAACGACATCAGATGCCTTCACACTCCATGAATACAAGCACGAATAAGATTAAGTACTCGATGACGTAGCTATCACGCATCATTGAACATGTAATCAGAGCAATTTCACTTCATAGAAAAATACAAAGTATGAATGAAATGAACTAAATTGTTAGCTCTGGTAACCCGAAAAAGTTAATCATATTAAATATAGTTAATGATTCAACATTGGGTGGAGAGGTTATAGTTATACACTCCTAGTTAACTAGGTTTCTCTCGGAATTTTTATATAAATATGGTTCATGATTCAACATTGGGTTGGGAGGGTAGTTAAGCATTCCTAGTTAACCAAATTTGTTATTTTGTCATACAAAGTTATTTTTTCAATATAATGTTATAGTTTTAATCAAAAGAAGATTTATGTAGCAATTCTAATATTTGTTTCTGTAACTAATTTGAAAATTACTCACCTCTTCTGCGAAGACAACACACGATTACACATACTAGAAGGAGAACAAAGAGAGGTACAGCAACAGCAACTAAGATATCGATCACCGGCGTTGTTGAGACATTTTCTTTTGAAATACTTAAAATAAAATTGAAGATTGAATTAAGATATGCATATTTGAATAAGAAAAAAACCAATATAATAAATTGCTTATGATTCAGATTTAACCTATAAACTTTTTGCATAATTATTTGTGCCTTATTTTTTTTCAAAACTGAGCTAGCTAGCTAGTTCACTGATAGCATTTACAATCAGTGAAAGTTTCAAAACACGGCGAACGATATGTGGAAATAATTCGAAATAGAATTTTTTAAAAACAATTCGATAATTTTTGTGAAAAAATTTACCTATAGTGATAATGCAAAGTGCTAACATTTGTATGATTTCACGAAGTCACATCGCCAATTTATAATATTTCATTCCTTATACTAAGCCGCTACAAAATGTGAGGATTGTTGCCTATTATCTGCATGCTTCCAGTCAGAGATCATGGAGTTTATCGCAATCAGTTGCTTGTCAACACGACGAACGGGTGGAGAGATAAGGAGGCATCGGAAACACGTATGTACGAATATTTCCACAGTGCCTATTTTAACCGACTAAAGTAATCGAAGAGGTGGATTTGTAAGATGGATTCGATACCTGGCACTATAAAAAAAAACCCCACAAGTATCATCACTGCATATATCTGTGGTAATGCGCGATTGCTCTTCCTACTTCTTTCATATTGTATCCACAGTAAAAAAATTTAAATTTGCCTTGCTGCCAATTTTTATTTACTATTTATTAGATTAAAATAAAATTATATCAAAACATATCATTGAATTACATAATTGGATATCCTATCTATAGCGCATTGTGTAGAACTTTGAAAGCGTGACCTTCTGAAAGCCTTTTGTCTTGGTGTAAGGAACGTACAACATGTCTTGACGTTGTGAAGATAATGAATAAGTTTACTGTCTAGTACTAAAAATTCAAAAATTCATGAACAGTTATAAATTTTTTCGAACATCTGCTAATATTATGTACATGATCAGCTTGGATTTACCTTTTACACAATACATAATATTGATTATTTTCAACATGCACAACTTATCATTAAATAACTTTAACAAAACACTTGATAACTTAAAATATTTTTATGATAAAAAATAAATGTTAACTCACTTTTCACTATCAGTAAACGTTTTATTCAAACATACAGGATCTGAAAAGATATATAAAATACTTACTATGCTTGCTGAAAAAATATAGAGATTAACTCATCAAAAAAGTACTTTATACGTCACAAAGGAGTGATCAGCATCATTAACTAGAGTATAAAAAAACAGCGTAAATTTAACGGATCCTTTGTATGAATTATTTTTTTTAAATATAAAAAATATGATAATTTTTAAAAATTAAGATTTGACAAAATTTTCATTTTCAGAATTACAAACAAAATACAGAGGCTTGTTTATAAGTAAGCTAAGTTCCGGTCATTTTATTTCTACTCAAAAAAAAATGCATCGGAAACAATTTGAATTGTAATAAACACATTCAGAGAAATGAGTTGTCTCAAAGAACGAGTGCACTTATGGGCCCCGGTAAAAAGCGAAAAAAATAAATATTCAAATTAAGCATAATTTTTATCTCACACCATCTATTGATATATTTAAACCATAGGAATCAACAAGTTTTAGATCTGAATTTAGAGTATATAAAAAGCACGAAGCTTTACAACATAGTAGGGGTCAGGCGACATTCGTAATTTTGTATAGTAAATCGAGGACGTGTACAAACTTGAGGAAAAGATAAAAGACGCATTATACATTTAGAAAACTTCTCTGTGAAAATAAGAAGTTTATACAACATTAGGCTGTTACCTAATGAGAAATGTATGAAAATTTCAAGGTTTTTCCTATAGCAAGCAAGAGCTATTACCTGCGTGACTCGGGCATGTTGAGCCTACGTATGGAATAAATTATTTTAAATAGTCACGTGGGTTCTGTCCAGGTAGACGTTTGTCAAATGTGCTCACTGTAAAACACTGACATGTTTTAAATCGTTTTCCATCGATTTTGTATGGTCAGGAATGTTTGTTTAATTACTATGGTAATATGCAACTTCAAAGTTTTGTTCGATTTTTTGTCCAGACAAAGTATAATTTAGTAAACGCGCCAATCGATCCACCAACAGAATAGTGTCAATTTAAATGTCTCCTCCCTCTGATTTAGGTGTCACTACAGTAATTCACCGAAGGTTCACGTTAATTTAACTCCAGTGTCTTTCGGATCCGGTTCTTTTTTTACACGGCGTGCTTAATTTTTGGCTATAATTTTGGCACACAACAAGTGTTTTAAAATAATAATGATTTGGTCAAAAAGTGGGAAATTTGTTAAAATATCGCATTATCGTCGTTTAGAGGGATTGGAAAAAGCAAGGAAAGCAGCGAAATGTAAACATGGTAAGTGAATGTGTAATATAATTGTACGTATTGTATGAATTCTCTTCCAACAATTACACAGCGTGTATGTATAGCTTGACGACCTCATGTGTCCTCCGGGACAAGGAGAGGATAAGTAAGTACTTGTGTAGCTTGAACATTAATTAATTAAAAACTACATAACACTGATTGGAGTTTAATCTACAAATAAATATGTTTAAAAACTGAGATAGAAAGTATTTGACAGAAAGGGGAGGGGGGTACTACTGCACTCAATTATATGTGTTTTTTGACAGTCTTGACCTGAATTTTATATGTATAATAAAGTTTCATTGAGTATATCAATTTAAGTGACTGTTAGATTGTGACTTTTGGTACATTTCAATTTTTTCCAAAGTTTGCAAAAAACAACTTGCAAAATTTTCCTGAACACGTGTTCAGGAGACTATCAAGCAAAAACTAGATGGTCAATTATGATAAAATATGGGTTTTTTTTTAACACGATATGTAACTCTTAATAAATATTCTTTAGAAAATGTATGTAAACTGAATAGTTTTTTGGATTTTTTCAAAAATATGCAATTTTGTGATTTTGGGGGGAAGGTCGTGGCAAGAAAAAATGTATTATTTTTATATTTTCTGTCGAAAATCAATAATTTTTTTATGATTTGATGATAATCAATTGATTTGCTTAAATTATAACCGAACATGATGTATTTTGGTGCATAGTTTACTAAATTATGAGATCATGCTTCATGGTGTTAAATTTTGGCTGTTAAATTTTTGGACCTTGTGAGCTGAAGCTCATTGTAGGAAAACAAACGTGCAGAGGTATAAATATTTTGGTCTCTATAGTAAGTTTATAAGTTGTTTTAACTGTTAAAATTAAAAAAATGTTTGGTTTGACACGGATTTCTAAAACACTGGAGTTACCTTAAAACATGGCTGAGGCAAAATAATTCCCGAATTCCCCTTTGGATTCGGGGCGTTTCCGCCCGGGACAGGAGCTGATTTTTTTTTTATGAGATGAAAAACAATGTGTAAGATGTCTGACTATCGAGGTTTTGTAACAATGCGAGTTCGTTTGAATTTTTTAATGCGTGCTGTTTCCGGAGGGGGGTGAAAAGGCCCGGGCTTGATTTTCAAGCACATGTGTAACTTCGACGTAAACAAAGTCTCATGCCTTGCTGGATGCACGTGTGTGTTTTGCTAGACTAGATTGTAAATGAAGTGTTGTTTAAAAAGATGTCAAGAGGATTTTTCCCAGAAGTTCGTTTTGAATTTTTAATCTGTATCTAAAGTTGCGCAATTTTGGTTAGAATATATAGTAAAAATTAATACTGTAGTGACACCTGCAGTAAATAGACACAATTCAAATAGGTTCGGTACGATTTTTCCGGATTTAGATTATCTATAGGCATTTAAAAATTCTCATTTTTTTAAAATGTACGCTAATTTCGGTGAAGTTAAGCGTGCACATAAATCAGAAGTAACCATCAGTGCTTAAATATTACGGAAAAAAGCAATTTGTTGATATTTTTTGTACATAAAAACGGTACTGTAAAAGGGCCCATTCTCTATAGCTTAAGTGCACTCGTTCTTTGAGAAAAACTCAGTCTTTAAATAATAATCAGCTTAAAACATCTAAGATTCATTTGACTAAGACTTATTTACGAGGAATCCAGGCTTGATAACTATAAAAGGTTAGTTCTACCTTTGGTCAAAGCAAGCTTAAATATAGCAGAAAAGACGGTATTTACAAAGTTAACAATCCATCATTTATCTATATTACATTACACTTAATTATATTTCTATCATACAGCTGTATAAACACTAACGAATGTTTTTTAAGGTTGAATAACACATCATCACAAAATGGCTGACCTCTGATCGAAACGACATTTCGTTTTATTAAAAGGATCTTATCGACGGCATTAGGTAACTTATTCCATAGCAGAGTGGATAAAGTGTCGGGCTTGTGATCCGTGCATCCCGAGTTCGAATCCCGCAGGGGCTTTTGTTGTTACTTACTGAATTAAATTTTTGTCCCCCGCCGCAACGCGGAGCGGGGACATAGAAATGCCGGGCGTCCGTCCGTGTGTCCGTGGGTCCGTGTGTCCGTGGGTCCGTGTGTCCGTGCGTCCGTCCGTCACACTTTTTTGTAAGCGCTCTCATGCCTACAAATTTTGACAGATTTTCATTACATTTATACCAAATGTTTATACACCTATTACCTTGGTCAAGTTCGAAAATCAGCATTGGTCAATACTTTTTGTTGGAGTTATGGGACTCTGACAACAATAATGACTCCGTTTTATCCAAAAATTGACCTTGTAAGCGCTCTCATGCCTACAAATTTTGATGGATTTACGTGAAATTTATACCAAATGTTTATACCACTAATACCTTGGTTAAGTTCTTAAATCAGCCTTGGTCGATACTTTTTGTTGGAGCTATGGGACTTTGAACACAATAATTACTTCATTATATCAAAAATTGACCTTGAAAGTGCTTTCATGCCTACAAATTTTAAGATATTCATAAAATTTATACCAAATGTTTTATGCTCACACAAAGACGAGCTGGAGGGGGCATATTGTTTTACTCCTTTCCGTCTGTAATTCAGTACAAACGTACATTTTAAATAAACATATATGTTAATAGGTATTTGTTTGATTTTAGATTGTAGTATTTGGATATATTTGCGACAGGAAAAATAAAAAAAAAATGGGTGGTCGGGGTAAAAAAAATGTTCCTCCCAACCTCCCCACACATTTAATTCTGGAACAGCCCTGAATGTTTGAAAATATTGCAATTTCATATACTGTGAAATCATTAGATTTCGTGGTGGTTCAATTTTCGTGGAATTCGTGGGTACCTCTCATCCACGATTTAACATCCTACACGAATTAATAAATAAGGGTAATAAAATCATATTTCCTTTGTAGGTTTTAGAGAATACACGAAATTACGTCCCCAAGAACCTGTAAAATTTAAGCAATCCACGAAAATTCGCCCCCACGAAATTTAATGATTCCACAGTACAGTATACTAGTATACTGCTTGAACGGCGGGGGACCCAGGAATTCTATTCTTGTTTAGATATTCATTTTTTCTCCCCAAAACTTATTTGACATACGTACAGTTTATTTATCATTATATCTTTCATAATCAAATAATTTACTGTTAAGAGTGACTTTTTCCAGGTGTGTTATTCCACCTTAATTGCATAAAAAAAACCTGTTGATCAACATCAGAAATATATTCACTGATCTGATAAAGCAAAGATAATATGTTAAACTATGATATTCCTCAAACTTAAGGAATATATGGCTGTGAACTACATTGTTAAGCATTTGGATTAACGATATTTCACAATTCTTACTTATCAAGAACAGTGGCCATATTCATGAAAGTATCTTACACAGGCAATTGTGCCTCACATGAAATTCACGTTAATTTCACATGAATTTCACGTTAAATTTTCACGTGAAATTCATGTGAAAAGAGCATTCGCACGAATTTCACGTGAATTTTTTTTTACGTGAAATTAATGTGAATGTGTTTCATATGATATTTTAGTGAAAAATGTGTGAAATTTTCACGTGAAATTCCAGTGAAACACATTCACGTGAAATTCACATTAACAAAATCACGTGAACTTCACTTAACGTGAAATTTATGTGAAGTTTACGTGAAATTCACGTGAACCTTAACGTGAAATTCATGTGAAGCTCTTTTCACGTGAATTTCACGTGAGGCACAATTGGCTGTGTAAGATCTATCTTAAGACATGTCATAGGATATGCCTTAAGACATATCTTATGACCACTCTAAGACATATATTAAGATGTAAACCGAAGCCATCTTAGAAGTATCCTAAATTAAGATATCTTAGGTTGACCAAATTTCCTTTTAAACAATAAAATATCAACAAAATATAATGTGAAAAAGTATTTGAGTATTGCGAATGTATATCATAAACATACTTGAATATTAAGCAATTACTTTTTCAAAGATTTCTAATGTGTTCTTTGATTCACCAATGACGATTATTTATTTTATTTGCTCGATTTTGTATCACCCATTATATGTTTATACGTTTAGTAAAATGCGTGCCTTAAATATATATTTTTTTAATTTCATCGCCCATTCTAAATATTAGCGAGCCTTGGTCTCCTTACTAAGAATCGAAATTCTCCGACACAGAGTTTTAAACACTCCAACAAGTAATGATACAAAATCGAACTCATGTAACTCCAGGGTGGGAGGGGCTTGGGATTTTCAAAGCAGAGAAATAGGAATCGTCTCTGCGAAGTGGAAACTTTCGGTTCTTCACGTGAATCTGATATGTTAAAACTGTACTGGATTCATGCGTATCTTGCCCAGGTAAATGTAGACAATGGTGTGTGCATGCATATACATGTACATATGAATACATATCATAATATTTATGATGTTTTCATCAAATTTAAATTGCATGTATTTTTTCTCACACAATAAGATTATTTGGATCTATCAATGATATTTTCGATCAGATACATGTATAATTTGTCGCATATTAATTTCTTGATAAAATGCAAATTACTAAAGGCTCATTTAGATCTACATGTAAATATTAGACGGGAAGTTTTCTAAAAAATTAGAAAACGGATTTTTACTCAATGTATGTAACATAAGCCATGCGTGGATTTGGAGGGGGGGGTGTTTGAATTCAAACTAAATAAAGTCACAGAGTAAAGTTACTGAAAATAGGCCTCGGACCCCCTTCCCGACAAGCAAATTTAAAAATTATCAAATATTATCCCTCGTTACCCCCCTCCCTCTCTGTAAAAAAATCCGCAATTAATTCATTTATATATTGTTTGTATTGTATTATAGACTCAAATAAAACTATACAAAAAATGTATAAGTGGGTATATTCAGTGAATCCATCAATGCTGTATCATCCGATAACATTCAAATACATGTGCATCTAGATCTATTGTTTGTGTGCTTATTTATATCCCAAAGAACTATGACATGGTGTATATATCAGTTCCTCTTATTTAAAGAAGTGATGGTTCACAACCTCTATGATAACTGTTGATTTTATTGAGGATAAGACAGCTGTTGGGATGTCTTAAAGTTAGGATGATTTTTTAGATGTGTCGTAAGTTGGGACGACTTCGAGAAACTCTATTAATACTTAGATGTGTCCTAAGATAAATCTGAGACATATCTTAGTCTTAAGATAGCTTCATGAACATGCCCCCTGGTGTATAATATCTTCGGTAAAAAAAGTTAATATAAGAACAATAAAAGTTTTAACGGAGAGTTTTTTTTATTCATTACCTTAAAGTGGCACGGTGACTCAAAATAGATGTTTTACTTTTTGATTATGACAACGGAAATAAGAAGAGTTATTCGAAATTTCATCATACGGAAGGTTTCACGCATCATAAGTCATCGCTTATCAATTTACAAGTCATTAAAACTCATCCGGAAATTGCACATGTAAACAAACCGAGTTGTGTTGGACATTGGTTTAGTGTCACGTGATTGCGATTTCTGTCTAAAAATAATTACAGTGAGATTGACACACAGAAAAAAGAATTTGAATTTGAAGCTATTCGATGTCTGTGGTAAGAAATATGCATTAATAGAGAATGCATCTTAATAAATATATAGTTCTTGAAGACATCGTGTTTCAATGAGAGGCTTCTGGCTTATGATGTATGCCACGCTGCAATATTTACATTCCCCTGCGCTTGCGTGGCTATGAAGCGGAAGAAAAACTCAATATTTTCGTGTTGGCCCAACGCTTAATTCTATTTTTCTCTTTTTAATTTGATTTATTTACTTTTGAACACCGTAATTTTTCAAAAGTTCATTTTTTTATATGATATATAAAATATGTGGAAATCGTGTAAAAATTCGATATTTGCTAAATCATGGGTTTGTGCGTCATCATGTCTCTTTAACCCATGGAACGTGACGTAATGTCGCACAAACAAACAATTTATACTATAAGTATACAGGAGAACGCTATTAGGATTGCGTTTAACGGTAGTCTTTTGATACAAGCTATCTACCCATCAGGTTACAAAGTCAGGTTTGAAAATCAACTTAGTTGGTACAATATACTAGTATATGGTGATTTACAAGTTTTTACAAGTTTTTTTTTCAAGTTCAGTTTATTCACAAAAGCTTTACAGATGGTACATGAGGTAAAATACAATTTTATATTCAGTATATAAAAAATAAATAACGCCAGAGGAATATACATGTAGGCATGTGCCAAAAAAGAGGGGGGATATATAGATGTATAAATATGATATCACAATTATGCATATATTAAGTGCATGCATTTGCAAATTTTTATATGAGATGAAATATTTTAGTAATGTGAGCAAATTAAATGATATATTTCAGTAATAAAATTTATATACAAATTTTTTTTTGATGCTTTGTCATAATTTCTTCCAATTTCATTACAATATCATATAATTATAACATTTTATTTGTTATGCAGCACACACTTCAATGTGTGAAATTCATATATGCAGTTCAGCGTTTGTTAAAAAAATAATTTCCCTTTCAAATAAGAAGATGTGGCCTCTAATTTGAAGATTTGATGTTCATTTGAATCTGGTGCAGTGTTTCTGTGGAGCTGTCGAAAATAGAGTATTGAAAAAAGACACCGGACAGACAGAACGAACCGGATAAACAGATAAATTGTAATAAA
>WFKH01011801.1:57717522-57751268 GCA_016163765.1 Magallana hongkongensis | reverse complement strand
AGAGTTCTGCTTTATGTATATTACCGTCTGTTAATTACATGCATTAAAACTTGTATAGTACGAACACAGATACAGGGATATCATATTCACAATATATAGGTCTTGTTTAAAGCTGCCTGCCATATTCTCTACCCCATCCCTCTTCTCCCTGAAAAAAGGGTTTGGTTTGTAAAAAACCCCCAAAAAACAAGAGGCCCCTGGGCCACATCACTTACCTGAACAACAATTTCTTGTAACATTCTATTTCGCAGCATATGCTATTTCTATTTTAAACTTTGAACCCCTTCTGGGGCCCCAGTATTAGTCCGAAGTTTATGGTTGGCTTAAACAATTTAGAATCTACACTATTTGAGGATCATTGCATTAGAATCTCGCAAAGATTTTTAAACATTTTCCCTATATATTTCTATGTTAAACTTTGAACCCCTCTTTAGGCCCCATTTCTAGTCTGAGGGTCACGGCTTAAACAATTTAAAATCTACACTATTTGAGAATCCTTGCATAGTTATCTGACAAATTGTAACACTGTAGTACTTGAGAAGAAGATCTTTAAACATTTTCCCTATATATTTCTATGTTAAACTTTGAACCCCTTCTGGGGCCCCAGTATAAGTCTGTGGGTCACGGCTTCCACAATTTAGAATCTTTGCAATTTGAGGACGCTTGCATAGTAATCTCACAAACTGTAGCATCGTAGTTCTTGAGAAGAAGATTTTTAAACATTTTCCAAATATACTTCTGTTAAACTTTTAACCCCTTCTAGGGCCACAGTGTTGGTCCGGGGGTCACGGCTTTTACAATTTAGAATCTTCACTATTTGAGGATCCTTGCATAGTAATCTCACAAACTGTAACATTGTAGTTCTCGAGAAGAAGATTTTTTAACATGATTCCTATATATTTCTATGTTAAAGTATATGTGGTGTATCTGGAGTAAAATTGTTGACATGAGTTTGAGTGAATCTTTACATCATGCTTCTTATTATTAGATTTTTCACCAACTCTGGGCCAATGAAACATGTTCTGTCTATAGTTATTTGTCTCTAAACTTTGCTACAAGTCTGATGAATATTTTATATTAATTTTTAACGCCACTCCGTATGAGTGCGGGAAAACCCAGCATTGATAACACGACGGAATACAGTTTGTTTACAATTTTTTATCACGTTTTTCATGTCTTAAATTGGATATTTCTTGTATCAGATAATACTCGAAGCATTATTATTCCGATATTGATTAATGTAGAACGATATGAAATGGTTAATTATGTGTAATAAAGACGAAATACGATTTTAGCGTCATTGACACGGTAAACGAAGTAAATATGCCCCCTTCTCCTGAGATATGCATGTACCGAAAGTGTTTATTTCTTCTTTCTTCAAAACTTTCTCTATACTAACATCCTCTTGTTGTTATAACTTGTAAAGACATGGAACACGAACCTTTCTAGCAAAACCCCAGCAACTTCATGATTTATTTGATGGAAACTTTTAAAAGTTTAATTCGGCATTAACCCTATTCCATCTTTCTACATGGTCTCCGATGAAGATCCTTCCTTTGTTCCTATCCTTGTCAGTATGTCTCTTTGTCTCTTTCCTTGCCGAATCTGTCATACTTAACGGTATACCCCTCTTTCTCGTCGTCGCCATTGTTGTTGATAGACCGAAATCGTTGTCACGTGACCTATTTAAGGCGGGGTTATTCAAATGTTTTGTATTTTCTTACGACACATAAAAAATTAAATATTTTTTTTCTCGTATCTTTATTATGTGATTGACTAAGACAGCGTAATTTATGTGAAAGTCCTATCTTTAAATAAAGTAATGAAGCAAATAATCAGATCTTTCTAATGTTATTCACTAACAAGAGGCCAAGTGGCCTTAACGGTCACCTGAGTACCATAGCCCATACACAAAATTGTCGAGGAGTCTCATAAATGCATTTAATTGATTTTCATAATGGATTAGAAGATTATAATAATGTAATGACATCCACCTCCCAGCCTGAAATCTCTTAACCCTATAGTTTAGCACAAGACTTGAAGCTCTTAACAGAATGTATGACATACTATAGAAGAGGTGCCCAGATTCCATTCAATTTATTTATCCCACATATGTTAACTTACAAAATAGGTTTTATGTTTATATGTTTTCAAAGATAAACTAAAACAAGGTGGCTTGTATACTACTTATTACTTTACTATTAACAAGTCTATTTGTTTATCTTAAAAAATTTAAAAACTGTTTTTGTTTCAAATGATAAAATATTTGCATAACTATTTTGATCATACAACTTTATAATTACATTCTATTTAATGATTTATTACTAAATATGAACAAGCCAAGGAAGATAACTCCATTATGAAGAAACAAGGGAAGATAACTCTATTAACTGTTATAATCCTCTTCCCTGAACTCTTTTCAAATGCTTTCACAATATCTAATCAATAACTTTGATGGACAGCTTCATTATTTTTCTATATTCAATGATTAATTACTAAATATGAACAAGCCAAGGAAGATAACTCCATTAGGAAGAACAAAGGGAAAATAACTCCATTAACTATTTACCCCCCCCCCCTTTCAACTCTCTCCAAATGCTCTCCAAATGCTAGGTCCTGAACCCTGACTTAGGGGTCATGAATTTCACAATTTAGGTAGAGGAGTTCATAACCATGCATTCAGTTTTTTGCCCACATGTGTGGGAGTAAAGAGTTTTAAGATTTAATACATTTTTACTATATGGCTATATTGGCCCCACCCTAGGGCCTAAACCCCTGTCCCAGGGGTCATGAATTTCACCATTTAGGTAGAAGACTTCATGGACATCATATCCATGCATTTAGTTTTTCACAAATATATACAGGAGTATAGAAGAAGATTTTCTAAGATTTAATACATTTTTACTATATGGCTATATTGGCCCCACCCTATGTCCTAAACCCCTGTCCCAGGGACCATAAATTTCACAATTTAGATAGAAGACTTCATGGACATCATATCCATGCATTTAGTTTTTAACAAATATATATGGGAGTAGAAAAGAAGATTTTCTAAAATTTAATACATTTTTACTATATGGCCATTTTGGTCCCACCCTTGAGCCTGAACCCCTGACCCAGGGACCATAAATTTCACAATTTTGGTAAAGGGCTTCATGGACATCATATCCATGCATTTAGTTTTTAACAAATATCTATGGGATTAGAGAAGAAGATTTTCTAAGATTTAATACATTTTTACTATATGGCCATATTGGCCCCACCCTAGAGCCTGAATCCCTGACCCAGGGGCCATGAATTTCACAATTTTGGTAGAGGGCTTCATGGACATCATAACCATGCAATCAGTTTTTTCCTCACATGTGTGGGAGTAGAGAAGAAGATTTTTGAAAATTTGACTGTTTTTTGCATATTTGGCCCCACCTGTGGCACCCTGGGGGTGGTAGAGCCACCAATTTCACAATTTACATTCCTCTTACTATAGAGATGCTTCACACCAAAAATGGAAACAATTGGCCTTGTACTTTTTAAGAAGAAGTTTAAAATGTAAATTGTTAACGCACGACGCACGACGCACGACGCACGACGCACGACGACGGACGAAAACAGATAGCAATAGGTCACCTGAGTTTACTCAGGTGACCTAAAAATACGCCATGTATACCTTTAAACTTTGATCCCCTCTTAGTCCGGGTGTAACGATTTTAATAATTTAGAATCTACATTATCTAAGGATGCATGCATAGTAATATCCAAAACTGTTGCATTGTGGTTCTTAAGAAGAAGATTTTTAAACATTTTTCCTATATATTTCTATGTTAAACTTTGAACCCCGCATGGGGCCCCAGTTTTAGCCCGGAGGTCACGATTTTTACAATTTAGAATTTTCACTATATATACAAGCTTTTTGTGGAAATTGGCATTTCTGGTGCAGTGGTTCTTGAGAAGAAGATTTTAAAACATTTTTCCAATATATTTCTATGTTAAACTTTGAACCCCGCCTAGGGCCCTAGTTTTGCTCCGGGGTCACAATTTTTACAATTAAGAATTTTCTCTATATATACAAGCTTTTGTGTAAATATTGGCATTTCTGGTGCAGTGGTTCTTGAGAAGAAGATTTATAAACATTTTTTCTATATATTTCTATGTTAAACTTTGAACCCCGTCTGGGGCCCCAGTTTTGGTCGGGGGGGGGGGGGGGTCACGATTTTTACAATTTAGAATCTTCACTATATATATAAGCTTTTTGTGTAAAAATTGCCATTTCTAGTGCAGTGGTGCTTGAGAAGAAGATTTTTAAACATTTTTTTTATATACATGTATTTCTATGAGAAACTTTGAACCCCGCCTGGGGCCCCAGTTTTGGCCCGGGGGTCACGATTTTTACACAGTGTTTCTTGTGAAGAAAATTTTAAAAGACACACACCATATTCTCACTGTTTTGCAATTATCTATCTGTTAAAAAAGGTTTAACCCTCTATTTTAACAATTTATAATCCTCAACCCATAAGGATGCTTTGTACCAAGTTTGGTTAAATTTGGCCAAGGGGTTTTAGAGAAGAAGTCAAAAATGTATAAAGTTTACAGACGGACGGACGGACGACGGACAACAGGTGATCAGAAAAGCTCACTTGAACCTTCGGTTCAGGTGAGCTAAAAACTAGACTTATAAGGGATACAATAAATAACAACTGTTAATCAGGTGAGCGATGTGGCCCATGGACCTATTTTTTCAAAATTGATAGGCTCTTGTGCCCCTTATCCTGAAATACTTCATGCCTTGGATCTATGACCTTTATTATGCTTGTTTTTCCATTAATATAATTCCGTGCATAATATCAGGCACATAGCATTTATTTTTTTTAAAGTTTGTGTGTTAGTGAACGGTTCAATATATATGAATGACCTTCCATATAGATGCGGTGTCCATAACATAAACAGTAATCTTATTTAAGCACGGCTCTCTAGATATACACATTTTAGCCGTCGACGCAGTTCTTCGATATATTAAAGAGAGAGATAACTAAATGTACATGTACATTCAACTAGTCGTAATGTTTTCATTTTGTAGCCAATCATTGAGCGACAGATTACATTGTAGCATACATGGTTATTCACTTTATGATTAAAGAGATTGCGTCTTCAAAAGATTTTTAACACATGATAAACCCGGAATCGACAAAGCAGAGTTAATCATTCGAATCAGTTGATTTCATTGCAAGTTTATTTGAATAAAAATAACGAAATAAGAAATAAAGAGCATGGCTCTCTGTATTTAAACAATACCTCACGATTTTCAATAATATTTACCCCTTTAAAATCTGAAATCACATTTCGATTCAATGTTAACGAGATCCATTAGTATGTGCAGCTAGTATTGATAAATTATTCAATTTTGATGCAGATCAGCTATTTTTGCGAACACTTTATATAAACAGTGTTTTAACGATTTTATAACTTATGAATACGCAATTGAGTGTCAAAAAGAAAAGAAGACTTTTAAATTTCTGCACATTCACATGCCAAGATATTCTCCCCGATTCTAATACACAGAGCCAGTACCCCTGAATTTTATTTACAATATGCCCACTAGAGCCCCGCTCTAACACCAGAATCCCTGACCCTGAGGCCATAAATTTCAAGATTTTAGTAAAGGCTTCTTTGTGCTTAGTTTGCCTGCTGAATGTCCTGAAGAAGAGAAAAAGATAATAAAGAAATATATGAATATTGATTACATGGCCACTATAGCTCCGCCCTGGGTTGCAAATTTCATAATTGTAGAAGAGGCTTCCTTGCTAATCATAACTTTGCGTTTAGTGTGACTGCCGAATGTCCAGAAGTAATAATACATATTTACCATATGACCACTAGAATCCCACCCCTGTAACACCAAAACTGATCTTGGAGCCAGGGATTTCGCAATTTTGGTAGAGGCTTCCCTGCTCATCATATAATGTGCTTAGTTTATGTCCAGTTGTGATTTATATCCAAGCCACAATGTAGTATTGATATCGACGATATCGTAACTATTTTATTTCAACATGGCCAAACACTATTCCCATTTATTAAGACGTTATTTGCAACAATGTTGTCTTATATTGGTTTTAATATCAAAGATATGTCAACAACTGTAGTTCCTTCACAGTTCAGGGATCTTTACTTACGTCGATATTGATATCAGTATTGATTCGTTAATGTCAACAACTGTTGCTGTAGCTGTTGCCGCACATATGTACAGTACATCTATACTTTGTGTCGATATTGACGATATCGTATCGATATCATTTCACCATTGTAAAACTCCATAATCATTATTTTGCATAAATGTCATATTGAGGGCGTTGTCTTACCTTGGTGTCGATATCGACGATATCGTAGCAATATCAATTTGCCTCCATTAAATAATCAGGAACGATGCAACCTATTTCAGGTTCGATATTGATGTCGACGTCGTCATTTTGTGTACCATATCGTCTATATCGACATCATAGTTGGTCTTGGACATGTATGCCAGTTGTAGAATAGTAGATTTTTAAAATTACACCAATTTTGTAGTTTTTTACCCAAAGTAATGGCCTTTGAAGGGTGGGGGTAATGAATTTCCCAGTTTATGTTTCCTTCTTTCTATAGATGCTACACACCAATTTTGGTTAAAGTAACACAATGTGCACGACGCAAAACGCACGACGACGGACAAAAACAGATATAACACTGTGCCGGATAATTATGCCAGTGCCAAGGTGGCATTTTTGCACCCGTCTAAGCTGCATGTATCGAAAAATTCAAATATGCCATATGATAGACCACTGCTTAAAGAGTTTGTAACCACCTTTGTTATTACTGTATCTCACATGTCAGGTGAGATATTTATCTTTAAAAAATAAAGTCCTACAGGAAAATAATTTTTCCCATAGGAAAAACAATTTTCCTACAGGATATTTGGAATTTCCTACCCGAATAAAAGAATTTCCTATAGGAATTTAAATTCCGATAGGATTTGGACAAAACTCCCATAGAATTTTAAAATCCGATAGGAAATCTTAGGAAAACTACCTGTCCGAATCAAATTCCTGCAGGAAATACTTTTCACCTGAAAATATAATTCCTATAGGATTTTTAGAAAATTCTAAGGGATTTTCAATATTTTCTGTAGGAAAATTATTTCTACTATTGGAATTATTATTTTCCTATGGGATATTAATTTTTAAAGGTAAATATCTCACCTGTCAGGTGAGCCACACTAAAAACAAAAGTGGTTATATACTCTCTAGACAATGATCTATCGTATGGTATATATGGATTTTTAAGAAACTAAACTTAAGCGGGTGCAAAAATGCCAACTTGGCACTGGCATAATTATCCGGCACAGTGTTAGATCAATAGGTCACATGAGTGACGCAGGTGACCTAAAAAGTGAATTCTCTTTTTGAGCGAATGTATCACTTTAACCTTCAAACAGTGTAATAGTGTGTGTAAAGGAGAGGCATGAGAGTCACAAGACCCCAATTTTCCAGTCACGAGTTTATTACGTGATGGGTGCATGCAGTACATTATAACAATATACCACTCTATTTACAACAGCTGGACGTAAGAGGAAGGGGCCGTGGGATATTATGTTTCCGTAAATAAAAGCACAGACGATGCAAACTATATAGTATAAATAAATAAAACTCCTGGCGGTAAATCAATTTATCAATGTTAGCCGAATATTTTTCACGTTAGAGATGTATTTTTATAAACATTAAGCAGATTTAGATGTTATAATCAAATTTACACCAAACGCCTTCTGTTGTTGATGATCAACTAATTATTCAAAATCTTACACTTGTAGACTTCATTGGACAGAAATAGTACGTCTGGGCACGATCCGGTGGACACGTTACAGGGTACTGTGTCGAGGGTGTTGGCCCCGGTGTTGTATTCTGGACAGTAGTCTGTTAAATAAATTCACTGATTTAAGACATACACTACTAAACTATCCATCTGTTTAAGAGAATATAATTTGCCGTTAAATATGAAATGATCACATCAAGTTTAATCTTGGTACTGATCATGAAACAGATGAACTTTTTTCTCTGTGAACTTGAAGAAAAAAAACTATGATTGCAAGCTTAATATCGATTAACAACCGTGTTTTGAATGTATGTGTGATAATGCATGTATGTGAGTGACATCTGTTACACAAGGTTTCACATTCAGACTAGACATATTTGTTATTAGAGTTCATTTTTAATGAGAGGACATCAAGAGAGTGCAACAATAAAGTAGTGTACGGGTGATGTACAACATAATATACAATGACCATGCAGTATAGTATGATTTAGTTATTTAATGGTTGAGTATGCCTTAATATACATAGCTTCTTACTTGGTTGCACCCACACAGGCTGTATACATATCTCTCCCGATCTGTTCTTCTCATTCTGGATACAATGATATACATTAATGGAACTCCGACAATTAAAGGAATCTCTTTCCTCCTCAAATACGGTTTTGTTAAACGAACAAAGTTTTTCTCTGACTTTAAACATGGCTTCTCTCTAAACTGCGCACTCGACCACATAATAACTCATAGTTTATGCGCAATGGGTCTACATCGTTATAAATGAATATTGATCAACTTCATGGTATCACTACATTGCACTCTTAACACATAGTTTTCGTGGGTTATTTATGAAACATTGAAAAGATGTAAGCTGGTCAAAATAACTTTTAAAAGTTATGTTGCAGGAAGAAAGTCAAAATGAGAAATTCTAATGTCTTAACACCTTCTTCACTGGGAAGATCGGAGATTTATTTTGACTTATTAGCTAGAGGAACTATTTTGAACATTCTTACGCTATTTGGGTGGGTTTATACCCTAGTAACGTTTTAAATGACAGTTTTTGGTCATCGTTTACGGTATTTACTTCTTTGAATCTTTTGCTGATATTTTCTATGTTAAACTGATGACGTAAGCACTACTTGTGCACAATATACAGGGTGGCACTAAATACATTATTATCTAACATCCCCCTTTCTTTAAAAAGAAAAAAAAATGTGCAATTCAATTATAAAGTTCATACTGCACTTTTGATGCTTTTGTATCTTCATATAGAAATGAAACTTCATAAACACATACAGAATAAACAAGTCACAGTATATTAGGTCATAATATAGTCCTTGAACTTTGATGGTAATTTGGCATTTCTCGAGCTGCCACACACTTTGGTCGGAGCATTCACTGCACAATTATTGTCACTTGTGGGAGATGTGGTAGTGTCTCTAGAAGATCCCAATGCGGTTTGTGGTTCTGGAGCAATAGGCTGCTTCACACTCTCATTGTGGGGATGTTCGTTTGTAATCACGAGCAGATCATCCTCCGGCTTGTAAGGTAAAAGATCTGTTCTTTCTGCATCATAAGCCTCCTTGGTTGGTCGAATCTCTCTCCGGTTTCTGCGGTATGACTTTCCATCTAAGTCGATGAGGTATAACCTGTTCCCGAGAGACTGGGTACATGTTCCAAACTGCCAGTATTTATCATTAGGGTGTTTCTTCATTCGAACGTTTTGTCCAATCTGTAGTTCTGGAAGGTCCTTAGTGTGTTTGTCATACTGCTGTTTTGAAAGTTTTCTCTTGTGCATGATCTTCTCATGGGTAATTGTGCTGATATTTGGTTCAAGTAGAGCAGCGGCTGTTGGTAAGGAATGTCTTGTCCTCCTAGACATCAGTCTTTGGACGGGACTACAATCCATATCCTTTGTAGGAGTGTTTCGCCAATCTAGAATTGCTTTCCAGATATCAGTCTTGCTAGAAATACACTTCTTCACTAATTTCTTCGCAATTTTCACGGCTGATTCCGCCTTGCCATTAGATTGGCTGTGATATGGTGATGAAGTAGAATGTTCAAATTCCCAACCACAAGCAAAGGTGTGGAAGTCCGCAGATTTAAACTGAGGTCCATTATCAGAAATAACGGTATCCGGAATCCCATGGCGAGCAAACTGTTGCTTGTGACAATCTATTACAGTCACTGCTGATGTGTCTGTTAGGATATCTAGCTCAAAGAAATCACTAAAATAATCCACAGTAACTAGATAGTCTTGGCTTTGGAAAGTGAAGATATCAACTCCTAACTTTGCCCACGGTCTTTTTGGTACATCATGTGTGATAAGAGGCTGCTTTGATTGCTGGTCCTGCATTTTGTTGCAAGTGCTGCACTTCGATATGAAGTCGTGTAGCTCAGCTGACATATTAGGCCAAAAAACTGCATCTCTTGCCTTCCGTAAACACGCTTCAGTTCCTAGATGACTTGAATGAATTCTACTGAGCATCTCAGGGCAAAGAACTTTTGGTATCATTACTCTGTTGCTCTTATAGATCAATCCATCCTGAGCCGTTAACTCGTCACGTATGTTCCAATAGTCTCTGACTGCTACTGGGACATCTTCTTGATGGTCATTCCAGCCGGTAAGTATGATAGTTTTGAGTGTTTGTAGAACTGGATCACAGTTAGTCATCTCTCTGATCTGCTGAAATCTTGAATGACTGATCTTTGGAATCCATTCACTTTGATTAATCTGTGAGATTTCTTGCAAAAATGCGTTGAAAATGTATTCGGTATCCGTCACAAAAGCTCTAGAAAGAGTGTCTGCTATGTAAAGTTCGCTTCCTTTGGTGTATGTTACTCATAGATTGTACTTCTGGAGATGAAGTAGCATCCTTTGAAGACGTTTTGGAGCTGCTAATAAGGATTTCTTGAAAATTGTCTCCAAGGGCTTGTGATCAGACTGGACTGTCACAACTTCTCTGCCATAGATGTATTGATCGAAATGCTCACATGCAAACACTATTGCCAAACATTCTTTCTCAATTTGAGCATAGCGTTGTTCAGTCTGAGATAAAGCTCTGGACGCATACGCAACTGGTTGCCCATGCTGCATTAGAGTTGCACTTAAACCAACTTCAGATGCATCACACTGTATGGTCACTTCTTCATTCACGTCATAGTACTTTAACACTGGTTCAGTGCTGACTAGCTGCTTCACTGCTTTAAATGCATCCTCTTGTTGTGACTCCCAGTGCCATAAGGTATCTTTGACGGTAAGTCTGCGTAAAGGTTCACAAGTTTCAGATAAGTGTGGTAAGTATTTGGACAGGTAGGTCACAAGTCCGATAAGTCTCTGAACATCTTTAAGATTTTTGGGTCGTGGCATCTCGACAACAGATTTTACCTAATCTGGATCAGGGCACATTCCTTCCGAGGTAAGTATCTGACCCATGTACTTGACAGAAGTGAGTCGCAGCTTTAACTTCTCCTTGTTGAGTTTCAGACCTACTTCTCGTGCTCTTTGAAGAAGCGCTTGTAGGTGAAAATCATGATCCCTAATCGCATCTTCCATGGTCTCACCAGATCCATAGACTAAGATATCATCCATACATGTACATGTAATGACTTCTGTATGGTGAAGGCCCTCTAATACTTCATGCTGCTTTCGTTGGAACTCCTCTGGTGCTGATGAGAGTCCAAATGGCAAACGTGTCCAGCGGTATCTTCCAAGTGGAGTCCAGAATGTGGTGAGTAGACTAGATTCCTTGTCCAGCTTCACGTGCCAGAAACCTTCTTTTCCATCCATCACAGTGAACACTTTGGCCTTTGATATTTTAGGTAGAATATCATCTACAGTTGGCATTTGGTAATGTGGTCTTTTATTAGCAGAGTTCAAGTCTTTGGGGTCGATGCACAGTCTCAGTTTACCAGGCTTTTTGACAGCAACCATGTTACTAATCCAATCTGTGGGTGATGACACTTTCTTGATAACGCCTCTTTTGACTAGAGATTCAATTTTTTCCTTGATTTCTCCCTTAAGAGCTTGGGGGTACTCTTCTTGGTTGTCTCTGTACTGGTTTCACTGTCGGGTCAAGTTCAATGTGGTACTCGCCTTCAAACTCACCGAGTCCCTCAAATACATCCTTGAACTCATCAAGAATTTGTTCCTTGGACATTGGCTTAAATTGTGATGACGTAGTTGTCAGCTTGTGGACTACATTGACAGTCAGTAATCCAAGTTTTTCACATGCTTCTGCTGAAAGAATAGGTGTTTGGTCCATTTCGACTACATAAAAGTAAAGATTTTCTGTTTTTCCAGACTGGATCACCTTGCATTTCAAGGTTGCAATGCCAAGAGGAATAAGCTTCGATTTCCCTCCATAGAGCTTTAGTGTCTTCTCTGTAGGTTTCAGTGGGGGTCGCCTGTTTGCATGATTCAAGAGTACTGCCTGAAGTTTATTATGTTGCAGGTAGACCCGCTATCCAATTGACAGGTAACATTAGAACTGTTTCCACTGGCACTCATGTGGATTTTTACGAACCACTGTTTTCCAGATGAAGAGTTCACAGCATATATAGAATCGGAATCCGAGTCACTTGTGTCTTCATCCTGAATACTGTTCACAGTACTTAGTCTGTTTACACACTTTTGGAAAGTGATTCTTCTTCTTACATTTCCAGCATGTATGTCCGAAAGCTGGACATTTGTCTCTGTCTCGTGGATGTGTGCCTCCACAGTACTTGCACTTAATAACCATTGCACTGTTCTTTGGCTGTACAGTCTTCTGCTGTTTCTTCCCTTGACCTTTGAATGGGTGTTTTCCTCTAGGTTTAAAGGCTTTGTCTCCTTTTGAACTGACATATTTCACTTCTGCTTGTTCTGAATTGGTGGTATGACTGGTGTCTTGCTGTAACTTCTGAAGCTGTGATGAAGTTCTTTCGCTTGTCAAACACATTGTTATAGCTTTGTCCAGTGTTAAGTCGGCTTCTCTTAACATTCTGCCTCTCGATGCTGTGTGTTTTGTCCCTAGCACTAGACGATCACGTATCATATCATCAGTCATGTTTCCAAATTCGCACGACTTTGCTAGTTCTCTCAGCCTGCAGATGTAGCCATTTAGTGTTTCGTTGGGCAGTTGATCACTTGTATTGAAAATATATCTTTAATAGATAACATTTGTCTTTGGTGTAAAGTGTTTTTGAAGTGCTTCTATAACTGCTGCTATATCCTGTCTTTCTTCTTCCGTGAGATTTAAGTTCTCATAAATATGATAACAATTCTTGCCGATGACTGTTAATTATGTTGCTATCCTTATTGCATCCTGTTTCTTGTCCAGGCCTGTGGCTATTTCGTAATTCATCCATTGTGATTTAATGAATTTCCAGTTCCCTTTGAGGTCTCCCTTCACATTCATAGGTAAAGGTATCGGTAGTTCACTTCGCACTACAGACATCTTGAAATGTCACTAACTGCACACCGTAGATTTTTCCCAGAATCGATCGTTCGGTATAAAAATGCTAATACTGCTGCCGATACACTATAATGCACTGTTAATATTGTTTTTTGGACACACACTAACATAAAATGTTGTCAAACACTAGAGTTTTCAGATAAATATAAGTTCAGAATTCTGATTGCAAATGGCCGCCGTAGAAAACGTGATCACCAGCGTGACACACTTTACAGCGAAATTTCAGTGTCTTTGCGTAATATGGAACGTTACCGCTTAAGCCTGAGGTAGATATGAAGCTCTTTCGACAAAATATTCACTCGATTGGTGTTGTCTTGCTTCTGTTATTGGAAAATGTGGCTTCGAATACGCCAGCTTCTGACACCATGTTAGGTTTTATGTGTTTATTCAAAACTCAACAACTGATGACGTAAGCACTACTTGTGCACAATATACAGGGTGGCACTAAATACATTATTATCTAACACCAATAGTTACCATATTTGGTGTGAAGCATCTCTTTGGTAAGAGGAATCTAAATTTTGAAATTCATGGCTCTACCACGGGCGGGGCCAAATATGCAAAAAGAGCCAACTATTCAAAAATCTTCTTCTCTACTCCCACACACGTGAGGAAAAAAACTGAATGCACGGTTATGATGTCATGAAGCACTCTACCAAAATTGTGAAATTCATAGCCCCTGGGTCAGGGGTTCAGGCTCTAGGGTGGGACCAATTTGATCATATAGTAAAAAAGTATTAGATCTTAGAAAATCTTTTTTACTCTCATATATATTTGTTAAAATCATGATGTCCATGAAGTCTTCTACCTAAATTGTGAAATTCATGACCCCTGGGACAGGGGTTTAGGCCCCGGGGTGGAGCCAATATAGCCATATAGTGAAAATGTATTAAATCTTAGAAAGTTTTCTTCTTTACTGCCACACATGTGGGAACAAAAACTGAATGCATGTTTATGATGTCCACGAATTACTCTACCATAATTGTGAAATTCATGGCCCATGGGTCAGGGGTTCAGGCCGTCAGGGGGGGGGGGGGGGGGGGGGGCCATATAGTGTTAATGCATATTATGTTTAAAAACTTCCTCTCTACTCTAACACATCTGTAAGAAAAACTCACTTTATAATTATGTTAACCAGGAAGTCCTCTACTAAAATTGTAAATTTCATGCCCCCCTGAAGTGTGGGTTTTGACTCTAGGGCAGGGCCAAAATGGATATATAGTGTAAATGCATATGTTTAAAAATTATCATCTCTACTCCCACACACCTGTAAGGAAAACTTAATTCATAATTGTGTAGACCAGGAAGCCTCTACCAAAATTATAAATTTCATGTCCCCCGAGGTAGGGGTTCTGACTCTAGGGCGGGGCCAAAATAGTCATTAAGTGTTAATGCATTTAATGTTTAAAAAATCGTCTTCTTTACTTCTGCTGATACTGAATAAAAACTGACTGCATATAAAGAAAGAAAATAAAACCATCTATCAAAATTGTAAATTTCATGTCTCGCAATGTTGGGATTTGAATCTAGGGCGGGGCCAAAACATTCATATAGTGTATAGGGTAGGCGTTCTTAATGCAGGTGTGGCCAGATGGTCATTTAGTGTTAATGTATATAATGTTTAAACAACGTGACACAGAATAAAAATTGACTGCATATTTAGAAAAAAAAAATTAAGCTGTCATTTTTAATAATATTTCATGTCACCAACATGTAAGGCAAGGGTTATGTCTGAGATTGGGGGGGGGGGGGGGGGGGGGGTATGTATTTGTCTTATTATTTTATTCTGCTCAGGAATTTCAATGAAAGAAATGAGTAAATTCACATATTTAGAAAAGATAAAGAATGAAGCTGTCTATCAAAGTTAAGATAGGTCAAAGCATTTGGAAAGAGTTCACGCAGTTAATGGAGTTATCTTCCCTTGCTTCTTCATAATGGAGTTATCTTCCTTTGCTTTTTCATATTTAGTAATTAATCATTGAATAAAATGTCATTAAGTAGTTGTATGATTAAAGAGTTATGCAAAATTTTATCATTTGAAACAAAAACAGTTTTTGAACTTTCTAAATAAACATATAGACTTGTTAATAGTAAAGTAATAATTGGCTAACCATAATCACTGATAAGCAGTACATGTGAAATGATTTTGATTCAAAAGCTGGATCAGGAGAAGTGAGAATTATTTTATAGCTTTTAAAGGTGTTTTTTTTGTTTGTTTAAATGCAACAGGAAATCTTGAAATTTTGAAAGTTAACAAATATGGGAAAATTATTTTCTATCAGAGTCTTGCACCTTTTCAATATCAGGTCGTGCACTCTATTATGATCTTTACGTTTTTCGCTAAAATTATAGGTTTCATAGTCCTTTTAGAAAGATTTTAAGCAGGGGGGTGGTCATCATTACAATATTATAATTTTTCTACTCCAGAATGAACCTTAATTAAATGCATATATAAGACTCTTCGACAAGTTTGTGTGTGGGCTATAATACTCAGGTGACCGTTAAGGCCTATTGGCCTCTTGTTTCTAAAAGGTCGATATGGTGGAAATGTAAGTTATTTAACATAAAACAAGGTATTTAAATGTTGTCTCTATTTGATTTTCAATTGAAGACTAGATATGATTATACATTTTGACCAACTCTTGTCGTAAAGCAAATAGGGTAAACATTGTTGCACAAGTGAGCAGTGTGTCCAAAGGGTCTCAAAACATATTTTACTACATGAAAGATAATAAAGATGTACAGAATGAATTTCAATAATACCCAAAACGTTCTAGAATTCAAGTTACACACGGGAAAAGAGTCTCTCTCTCTACTTCTTTCTCTCTCTCTCTCTCTCTCTCTCTCTCTCTCTCTCTCTCTCTCTCTCTCTCAGAAATTTGTCTTTAGGTTCATGTCAAAACAATGGAGGTGAAAAGAAATTAAATGAATATCATATGTTTATGTCAAACACCTTTATTAAAAGCTTATTAAATGTTCCTTGATGGAATTCCACATTCAAAGTGGATGGTGTAATAGGTATAAAGACATTACTTTGATGTTAAATAGTATTCAATTTGTTAAAAAAAAAAGAAGAGGAAGAATACTCTGATTATTTTAAAGGTTATATATCTGTAACGCATTACTGGAAGTTTTGTTGTGAAAATCTTATTGTAGCATGTGACCTATAGTAGATGTTTATTGAGAATACATAAAATTGCACTATATAATCAAATTGAACATATTGCCGGGAATTCATCCAGACAATGGAATATATAATATATATTCTTATTATTTAACACAGTTATCTAAAATTTATTTTGATTCTGCCCAGTCTTAAATTCGCCCACTGACAACATGGGCGAAGGGGGCATAACGCAGGGGCAAATATTTTCCTGTATACAGCAACATCTGATGAAGTAGAAAATTATTTAGCAATCGAATAAAGTAATAGAAAGTTTATCCTACTTAACTCCCCTGCTTTTTATGAAAAAAAAACCTAAAAGATTTTTTTTTTAGTATTTATTAAAAATAGATAAATAAATAAAATAAATACAATAAAAAACAAAAATTATAAAAAAAACCCGTACCGGATATAAAAAACACTTTTCAAAAAACACAGAAGAAGACTGCCCTTTGAATGTACATGTCAAATGCAGATGGCTCATATAACTCATGTTAGAATAGTTTATTTTTAGAAAAAAAATGTACCATTGAGTAATTGAACGTTATTCAGTTGTTGCACAAGTAGACATGTATAAAAATGAACTCTGTCCTATCCGGTGAATGATAAAATTTACATTCACATACATGTATATTGAGACAAGCTATTCAAGATACTTTTATGAGTAAATCTGCGAGGACCAATCTTACCATTGTGTCAGCGTGACACTTCAACTAGCATACTTGTATAATTATTGATATCTTCATTGTCAACCAGTGTTTTCGATAACTATCGCCCTGCACTCTTTTTGGCATCATCATCTGAGTCAGTTCACGTGACTGACTATGGCGTAGGACGCATTTTTTTTCGAGCTCTGCCAAAGTGGAATATAAATAGCTTTCTGCAAGTATATCAATGTGCAATTGGATAATATTTGTTAGCGGTGCTTTCTGGAGTCACGCAGTGCTCAGTAAGTTGCGATTTTATTCAGAATAAGAACTTAATTTGAAGTGTTTGTGTATTCTACCTTTAAGTTGAACACTGTTAACACAAACATGGCCAGTAATCGTGCTAGCCTAAGTCCTGGTCTGTCGACCACTCCAACCACTACGGGCACAAAAGACAACAAAAAGAAAAACCTTGTACAGTTGAACATTAAATCTGCATCAGCCGCAGTTAAAAACTCTGTAGTATCAGACAAAAAAGCGACAAAAAAACCACTATTAAGCAGTTCTGATCAAAACCCTGTCGGGGCCTCAGACACCACAGGTGAGATAACAGTTAAAAATGACCTACATTCAATTCTCGAAAGCCTTCAGGAAATTAAACAAGGAATGGTAACAAAGACTGGTATATGTGGTGTGGTCAAAAATATATTATCAGAGTTAAAAGGTGATTTCGTCGAAGAAATCAAGACCGCAATCAAAGATGAAATAAAAAAAGAATTAAAGACTGAACTGAAAACAGAACTAAAATGTGAGATAGAAAAATTTACACACAGTAATATCGACGAAAAACTGAAGCAAATCTGTACTGATAACAACGAAGAATTTGACGCCCTCAATATGGACCTAACTGATATAAGGGAGAAAATCGCAAAAGAAAAAAGAGAGCTACAGAAAATGAGTGATGAGCTTAAAATTACAACAAAAAATGCCCCACAAGCCATTTCCATGGCAAATTTTAACTAACAATATTCCCAAAAATGCAACATCAAAATACAGGGTTGGAGAGAAAAATCGAAGGAAGACCTCAGACAGGAGTTCTGTGCAGTGCTAAAACAAAGGATGAAAGTCAACGTAAACCCGCAGGACATTCTCGCAATTCACAGAGTCCCAGGAAATAGGAACGGTGGACCCCGCCCGATCATCGTGAGGATGATAAGTCCGGAAAGTAAAACTCTTATCATGAAACACCGCAAACAGATGAAAGAGGAGTTCTTGATGATGGACCACATTACTCAGCAGAACGCATTGCTCATACAGAAACTCAAAGAACATGAACTTGTGCATTCCGCCTGGTATTTCAACAGCAAAGTGTTTGCAATCGACAAGAACGATCGTCGTTACACATTTGATATATTTGATGATATAAACAAAAAAATTCGAGCGTGATGTCCACGGTAGTAGTGTCGCATAAATGCATCGGGATCGAATCTGTAGCAGCGAAAGCTCGGGCTCGGAATCGATGTTCCGTTTATTCCAGAAACTTGCTCCTTTGACATTTATTTTTGTTTTTTTTTGCTTGGTATGTATGTCTGTGTGGAAGTCGTGTGAAATTTGCTGGTAAATTATATATATATTTCAAAGGGAATGTGTTTGAATTATGTGAATGTACTGTATGAGAATGGTAGGGGTCCTTGCTATAGTTGGAAAAGTGGTTTTTTTTCATATACCATATTTTTATGGAACGCCAAATTAACATATATTCAAATATTTGTACCTATCTTCAAATAATTGTACCTATCTTCAATTAATTGTACCTATTTTCAAATCATTTGAAGATGGGTACAATTGAATTAAAGATAGGTACAATTATTTGAAGATAGGTACAATTGAATTGAAGATAGGTGTAAATAATTATACCTATCTCTAAATAATTATACCTAGGTACAAATGAATTATACCTAGGTACAAATGAATTATACCTATCTTCAATTCAATTAAAGATAGGTTCAATTGAATTATACCTATCTCTAATTCATTTGAAGATAGGTAAAATTCATTTAAAGATAGGTACAATTGATTTGAAGATAGGTTCAATTCAGACATATCTACAAAGGATTTGAAGATAGGTACAATTCAATTATACCTAGGTTCAATTCGTTTTGTGTATTGTTGAAAATAATGAACGCTCTCTATTTTAGTAATTGAAGATAGGTCAATTCAATTGTACCTATCTTTAATTCAATTGTACCTATCTTCAATTCATTGCATTTGTACCTATCTTCAATTCAATTGTACCTATCTTCAAATTGAATTAAAGATAGGTATAATTGAATTGTACCTATCTCTAATTCAATTTGAAGATAGGTACAATTGAATTGAAGATAGGTACAATTGAATTGAAGATAGGTACAATTATTTGAAGATAGGTACAAATATTTGAATATATGTTAATTTGGCGTTCCATATATTTTACGGTTTCTGCACCTTATCACCTTCATGTCGTCTTGTTTACATGCCGTTTTTTTTATACACTTAGTTCATTATGAGTTTTAAGGTAGTAACATTTAATTGTAGAGGTCTAGGTGGTCTCGACAAGAGGAGAGATGTGTTTTATTACATAAAGCAAAAACAATTTTCTATTTCATTTTTGCAAGATACATATTTCACTCTTAATGATTATGAACAAGTTAGATCCTTTTGGGGTTATGACATCTATATATCTCCTGGACAGTCTAATTCTCGAGGCACTGCAATTTTGTTTAACAATAGTTTTGAATATCGCGTACTGAATGAATACAAGGATAAGGAGGGTAATTTACTTGTTCTAGAAATTAATATATATAAGAAATATGACATATTATTAGTAAATATATATGGTCCAAATAATGATGATTCAAACTTTTTTCAGTCAGTTTCGGACATCATTTCAAACTTCCAAGGTGAATTTATAATTATGGCTGGAGATTTTAACATTGTTCAGGATACAGATTTAGATTACTCTAATTATACTAATGTTAATAATAAAAGAGCAAGGGAGAAGGTTTTGAATATGAAAGTAGTACACGGTTTAACTGATTCATGGAGAGTGAAGTATGAACAACGAAAAAGATACAGTTGGTTCAAAACAAACCCAAATAAAAAGGTGAGACTTGATTTTTTTTTTAATTTCAAATGAGTTAATGGCTTTAGTGGATAAATCTGACATTCTACCTGGTTATAGATCCGACCAATCTATGGTTTATATAGAAATTTATTTTACTTAATTTGAAAAGGGTAAAGGCTTTTGGAAGTTCAATTATTCACTACTCCAGGATCAAACTTATGTTAATCTAGTGAAAAGTAATATACAGAAAGTTAAAGAACAATATGCTGTGTTTCGGTACAATCCTGCAAGTATCCATTTAGTTAAAAATGACGAATTACAATTAGTTATAGATGATCAACTTTTTTTTGAACAACTTTTGCTGAGCATAAGAGGTGCTACAATACAGTATTGTTCCAGAAAGAAAAAATTAAAAAATGAATGAATAAAACTACTTGAAGAAGAAATTAAACAACTAGAAATATTGAGGAATAGTAATGATTCAGATGAAATTATTCAAAAATTAACTGATGCACAAAACAGTTTGGAAGAATTTAGAAAAGACTATATTAAAGGTTTGTTTATTAGAACAAAACTTAACTGGATTGAACAGGGTGAAAGCCAACAAAATATTTTCTTAGTTTAGAAATGAGAAATTATGTCAAACTATGGCAAACTTATGCGCAGCAATGGTACTGTTATTACCTCACAGGAATATATTTTAGCAGAAATTGAGACGTTTTATAAAAATTTAAATTCCTGCTTTGATAAAGAATTACAAGATGTTGATATTGAAACTACTGTGGATAAGAATTATATTAGAGTACTTGATGAAAACATGTCTAATAATTTAGAGGGTTACATAACTAATGAGGAAGCCTTACTGGCATTAAAAAACATGAAAAACAACAAAAGTCCAGGAAGTGATGGTTTTACTACGGAATTTTAAAAAAATTTTTGGAAGGCTCTTGGATAATTTTTATTAAGATCAGTAAATGTGGGATATGAGGTTGGCGAACTTTCAGTTACTTAAAAACAAGGTATAATATTTATATTGCCCAAAGGGGTTAAACCAAGAGAATATTTAACTAACTGGCGTCCAATATCTCTCCTTAATGTCACATACAAAATTGTTTCAGCATGCATCGCAAATAGAATCAAAAAACTTCTTGATTTCTTAATGCACGATAGTCAAAAGGGCTTCCTCAAAGGTAGATTTGTAGGAGAAAATACCCGAATGATTTATGATGTAGTTGATGTAGCTCATGACAAACATATTCCAGCTATGATTCTACTTATAGATTTCGAAAAAGCTTTTGATTCTATATCATGGAAATTTATGTATAATACATTACATTTTTTTTTAACTTTGGTCCTGATCTTATCAAGTGGGTATCAGTACTATACAATGGGGTCAAATTATGTGTTATTCAAAATGGTATTTTTTCAAATTTTTTTGAAATAGGCAGGGGCTGTCGACAAGGTGACCCAGTATCCCCATGTTTATTCAACTTATGTTTAGAGATATTAGGACTTTTGATAAGACAAAATAAAAACATTAGAGGTATTAAGATTGGAAAAGAAAAAGTATGCCTATTACAATATGCAGATAATACAGTTCTTTTTTTGGATGGATCTGAAAAAAGTTTTAAAAGTGCACTTGATCTTCTTTTTCAGTTTTCAAAATTTTCTGGACTAAAACCCAACATTTCTAAAACAAAAGCAATCTGGATTGGCTCAAAAATTAATTCGAATACAATATGCAGTGATACTGGTCTACAATGGAACCTTTTACAGAACCTTTTACAATTCTTGGAGTAACATATACTGCTAACCTAAAAAACATTGAACAATTGAATTTTGATAATAAACTAAAGCTAGTTCAGAAAGACATTTTTCACTGGTCAAAAAAAATTATTTCAACATTGGAAAAAATTACAGTTGTTAAAAGTTTACTTTTATCAAAATTTACTCATTTGTTCATTTCACTTCCAAAACCTAGCTCTCAATGGATACAGCAATTTGAAAAAACGCTGTATAATTTTATTTGGGAAAATAAAATAGACAAAACATCTCGAAAAACATTGCAATTAAACTATGAAAAAGGGGGATGTAGAATGACAAATGTTGAAATATTTATTAAGTCTCTCAAACTATCATGGATTAGGAGACTTTTAACAACTAACTCAAGCTGGATAGGTATTTTTTCTGAAATTACTGGGTGTCATAATAATAAACTTTGTCATTTTGGACCTGAATATTGTAGACAAAGGGCAAAAGCCACTCGTAATAACTTTTGGAAAGAAACCTTATTTTATTTATGTGATTTTTTGGAAAACATAGAGACTGATAATTTAATATCATGCTTGAGCCACTATGGTACAATAACAAAGTAAAGATTCAAAATAAATATGTATTCTATAAGGCTCTTTATGAGAAAGGATTTCATATTGTTCATAATTTATTTGATACTCAAGGTGAATTCATTAGTTATAAGAGAATCACTAATGATTATACAGTTAAGATTCGATTTACTACATATGAAGGTTTAAAACATGCAATTATTTGTGCTTGGCCTTATGTTAAGCAGTTTTCACATGAAGTAATAATCAAGCCATATCAACCTGAATCTATCAAAATACTTTGCTTGTGTAAAAAAGGAGCACGAATTAAAACACAAACCTATTTATGAAAACAAATGGGCCTTCAATTTAAATTTACCTTTAGATTTTAAATGGAAACAGGTTTATTCAAACCCTAGATCTGCTACAAAAGATTCAGGATTGTTTAACTATAGAATTAGTAGAATTACAGAATATTGGGTACTAACAAAATACTACACATGTGTAAAATTAAAAATTCCCCACTATGTTCAATATGTTTTTTAGAACCTGAAACAATTACACATATCTTCTTTTATTGTCCATCTATTTCTCATATATGGTTGTTAATGTCTGATTGGATTTATAGAAAGTCTGGTGAAAGAATTGTATTCGATGCCGAAACTGGTTTTTTTTTTTGGTTTTCCAGAAAAGAAATACATCGCTATAAATTTAATTATCATGTTAGTTAAGAGACATATTTTTAGTCAATCCAGAAAAATGCTAACATACATTTGAGAATATTGTGAAATATTTACAAAATTACTATTTTTTAGAGAAACGTATGTTGGAAAATAGATTTTACCAAAGAAAATGGTCAAAATGGGCATGCCTGTTTAATGTCGCATAATATGAAGTAAGACCTTATCATGTATAATTTTTATATTTACTTTCCCAACTTGTGTGTGAGTAGTGTGGTGGGAGTGGATGGTATAGATGTATCTGTATTGAAAATGAATAAAAAAATCATCTGAGTCTCTAGATAAAATTATCTGAGTTGGACAAAATTGGTAGTCATAGATGTTATGATTTGCGCTTGTGATATATATCTTAAATAACCATTCTAAAGACATACTCGAAAGAAGCCTGGCAAATAAAGCTGTTACTGTTGTCATCGATCGATTTTCGACAGATAATTTGACATTGTCATCTCTTAATATAGCCTCAGTAGTGAATAGTCGTTAGTGAGCCACCTTATAATTATTTTATTATGTGAAAAAATTGCATTATGTAAAGGTCGTTTGTATTTTATGATAATATTTATTGTTTCATTGCATTAATAAAAGAGGGGTCAACTCGACTCGACGGACGGAACAGTCTATCTCTCTGTACTCCACCATATCTTCAAAATATTTTATGATTTTTATAATAATATTTGATCCATAAAAAACCAAACAATCAAACAAAACAAAACAACTAAAAAGGTAATTATGTTTTCTTTACTTTTTGAAAATATATTCAATTAAATCTTGATTATTCTATATGGTAAAATAAAATTTCTACGTGATATAAAACCACGGTGTAATGTAATAATTAACACGGTTCGTAGATAAATAAATTAGAAACAAGGTTTATACAGAATGTTCAATAAGGTTGCTATGCAAGGACATAATTAAAGAGCTTATTGGCAATTAGATTGCTGGTATGGACAATATTCATATTTAAACAATAAAATGCTTTGTTTGGTGATTCATGCGAGTATTTACATATTTCTGTATAAAAAAATGTTGAATAAATCATAAAGAGTAAGTAAAAGTAACTGAATTATTGTTAATAATATCTGGCATCGCGCAGTCCGTGATATTTTTGTTAGGTTGCTGAAGATTTCGTCCGATCGATAAACTGGTTAGGACTGGATCGTGCAACTTTCAGCCCTGTCAGTTTTAACAGAGCTATGATTTACAATCGGTTTGCTTAAGAAATAGAGGAGAAATACTAAGTGGATATAAGTATTAAATGGTAAACGCTTACCCATTTCAGACAATGAATACAAATGTATATTTACATTACACTGATTTGTAGGCATTTCGACGTGTCACGTGGCTAGAATGTATAATTTACGATAAAAGATTGACCTAAATGCACTGGCTAATATTGTGAATTGTGTTATTAGAAGAATTTTTTAAAATCACTTTATTCATTCACGCTTTTCAGATTGTACACGAGGTTAAATACAATTTTATATTCAGAATATCACAAATAATTGTTTTTAACACGTATTTAGATGTTGCAGAAAAGAAAAAAAAAGAAATGGAAGTCATCGTCTTGTTTACCATTATCAACAATAATGTTTTTGTATAAATCAAGATTAAGTGGACACTATAGTGCCTTGATTGAATATGAATAAAATCTGTAAAGCGTTTACCAAAAGAAAAGTAGAGATGTGCGTTTGTTTGAAGCGTTTACTTTATATTTATAGGTTTACGATAGAGTAGAATGCAACATCGGGCATAAAACTGACTTACAATATACTTCTAACCTAGTAACTGGAATGACTAATTTATCTCTATAACCGGTATCATATTTTGTTGCATTTTTTCTTAAGAACGATATTGTACATGCATATAAATATTCTGGCCCAACCCTTAAAAAACTTTTCCCAATGATTTTAGTAGAATTAAAAAAATAAATTTTTAATGTTCGCTCTATTTAATCACAAAAGCCGGACCTAGGGGAAAATTATTGCAAAATATGTCTTTGAATAAAGATCTATTCATCATATTCATCTCACTTATTTATTTATATAATGTGTTATTCTGAAATTGTACATTAATTAAGTGCTAATTACAGGTAATACCATGTACCGGTAAGTCTAAATAAAAATAGACTATACACAGGTGACCATTCAGGTGTGAAAATAACAATTTTGGGTAGGTGGGAATAAGAAATCACAGTATCACAACTATACCATAGAAATTACAACTTAACGGACATAGCGAACTGAATTGTATGTGCATCGTTGCCAGTCTTGCAAACGCTCATAATTACTGACTGTGACTAAACTCGGGCATTTTTCGACCACTCGCCAAATTTTCTTATTTTCATGAATGAGTCACGGCCTATTACAGCTGGTTCCTTAACACCTTCGTAAAGAAAACCTTAACAACAGTGTTAATGCCTATTCTCAAATCTTAAAATTTACCAATCAAATCAAAAGGGATATGATTTGTCATTGGTTGACTGAGAATAATAATATTCATGAATACGAGAATAGTTCAACGAGTTGACCTATGGTCACAGCCTATACGAGACTTGGGCTTATAACGATGGAAGAGGCGAGAAATAACAAAATCTAGATACTTTATAGCGAATTGTTTAAAACTTCAAAAAGTTCTAATTTAAAATTCAAATTCAATCAACGTATACGATATTTTTATATATCTTAAAGAATTAACATTTATTTTTACATAAATCCTTCCATTTACAAACCGATGTTTCTTTTTATTTCTCTTCTATCAGTATGTTATATAGATGAAGTTAAAAGTCTTTAACATATCTGGACAAATCATATAGTTGGCCTATTAATTTAATTCAGTTTTAATCATGTAAAACACATGTATTTAATTTGTCACTGTATATGTTGACATTAAAATTGAAAACATTTTTATTTAAACATATTTATTGATATTCAAATGAATTGGGTAATAGGCAAAGCCAATATAAACCAAAATACAAAGTCAAATAGTGGAGTTATATAAAATATTTCTATAGGATTTACAAAGTGATGTTGATATTTTGTGAACATAAGATAAAGGAGACTTGAATAATAAGTTATTTTAAGTTTTACCAGGATTTTTTAATGAATTGTAAAACAGTTTGTTAGTTCAACAAAATTATGCATTCACACCTACATTTGCAAACCCACCACCTTCATTTACACTAACAAACAGACATACATCAGAATGAAGTTTTTATGACCCAGCCCATTTAAAAAGAACAGTAACTTAAACGAGTATGTTCTAATAAATAAGTACACAACTATATAATAATGAAATATATTTGAGCAGTATAATTTAAAGAAAAAACCGCTTATAAGCTTTAACGTAACTGTGAACATATATAAACAAATTGCAATGAAAGTTGTAAGAAAAATCAGAACTGTCATAAAGAATGAAGCTAATATGAAAAGGTGCACTAATGTCAATAAATATGAGGTGATAATTTCGGTCGGGGTGTGATCAAATCTATCATAAAGCCCTTCGGGCTCCATTGGATTTGATCACACCCCGACCAAAATTATCACCTCATAATACTCAAAGAATGATTCCTTATTCCTTAAATCAAGTTTTAAACTGCCAGTACGCATGCTCAGAATAATGTATTCTGCAAAAAAGTGTTATTGTAAGTTTATGATATAATCATATATTGCTTTAGGAATGAATTATTAGTATATCATTTTGTGAAAGCATATTAAGTTTATTTATAAGGGACATTGTTTTAAATATATAATCAGAGATTTGAAATGTTTTGAATTGTCATCGATCAGAAGGATTCATTCACTTCAATGTTCGAAGCCGTAGAGAACTGAGTATACATAATTTTTGGATATTGTCCTACGATTTAGATATTGGATTTAATGTCAGATAGGGGATTAAAAAACTCTTGTCATTCATCGCATCAAGTATTTATTATGTGAAAAAGAAATTACTTCTTACAGTTTTTTTAACCGTCGATATTCGATATTACTTTAACCAATTTTTAACTGATATTGATTCCATTGATCTCCTTTGATTCTTAAAACAGGTTTAAGATCGGTTACTGGGTTAGAAACAGAAAAAAAATCCACTCTCTTCAATCCAACCCTGTAGATCTCGTTTTGAAAATGTTAACAATTTTTCATAATCATAAGTTCCAAACACAATGAGAGTCATTCTTTTTATGACATAATGTTGTAATCTATAGATAGTTCCCCTTGTCTCTTTGACCACAAAATCCCTCGGTATTAATGAGTCTAGAAACTCTTTACTCCTGTCATACTTTATTGGTTCAGCCCTAGATGGTGCTTCATGTACTTCAATATCTGCGCTGTCCGACATTTTGGTTCCAGAAGGATGGGGATTCTTGTTTTCTAGTGTACTACTGCTTCTTTTCTTATTGTGCGTTTGGAGTTAATCATTTATTCTCTTTGAGTAAATGATGTGAAAAACACACTTCTTAGTCATACACATATAGGTAGTATCTTTGTTTACTGTCAATAATCGATATTAACATTATTCGTTATTCATTTTTGATTGATATTGATTCCATTGATCTCCTTTGATTCTTAAAACAGGTTTAAGTTCGGTTAATGGGTTAGAGAAAGTAATAAGTCCACCCTCTTTAATCCAACCCTGTAGATCTTCTCGTTTTGAAAACGTTAACAGTTTTTCATAATCGTAAGTTCCAAACACAATGAGAGTCATTCTTTTTATGACATAATGTTGTAATCTATAAATAGTTCCCTCTGTCTCTTTGACCACAAACTCCCTGGGTAATAATGAGTCTAGAAACTCTTTACTCCTGTCATACTTTATTAGTTCAGCCCTAGATGGTGCTTCATATACTTCAATATCTGCGCTGTCCGACATTTTGGTTCCAGAAGGATGGGGATTCTTGTTTTCTATTGTGCTACTGCTTCTTTTCTTATTGTGCGTACATGACTCCAGTGTATCATATAGCATATCGTTCGAATCATTAAGATTTATCTTCATTTCATGAAGACTTATATATACCAACATAAGAAACTTCCAGTTATCTTTAGAATTGTACATTTTTTCAAGATAACACTTTAAATAATATAACGGACGATTACAGAACACCGCTGGACCAACGTTTTGAAATTCACAACACCTACAAAACAAGGCACATATTTCTGGGTATCCTAATGAATGGTCCCTGCCTTTTAATGCTAGCTGTTCAACTTTACTGAAATTTTTTCTTCTACAAAGAGTATGAAATTGTGAAGACAGGATTGGAGTCCGATCTCCTATTGTTAAACTCTTTGAAACATCTATAAACTTGATATCGCTTTCGCTTTACACAAGACTTTTTATATAATCAAAGAATGCTTCCATATTTTCACCAAGTGTCAAGATTATGAACGGCTTTGTCGCAGAGTGGGACATGTTTACATACAATTTTTTAATTTTCTCTCTTAAAGACCCAATTTTAAGCCACCTCCCCTAAAATTTACCTGGATTGAGATCAATAACATACCGCTTGTCAATCAAGCAAGAAACAATAGCCTGGGCCCTGATTGACAGGTTTGGTCAAGCGTGTCAACTGGACACCGAGACCGGGTGTGTTGATAGCAATAACGGTTCATTTAACTTATGAGCACCATCCCCTTTTTATCTACCGCAAATATTTCGTAGTTTTGTTTTTTTTTTATTTCTTTGCAGTTGAATATATGAACATCCAATTGGAAATAAATTGGTAATTAAACACTGCATGATCGCATCACGAAGAGAAATATGTCCAAAGTTACATACATAAAAACGTTTTAGTTTTTGGAAACGAATAAGAGGGAATTTAATGCTTATGATGAGATAGAATGGCCAAGAGAAAAAAGGAAACGTTTTTGTAGAAGCGGTAAATTAAGGAAACTCCAGTGTTTTAGAAATCCGTGTCAAACCACACATTTTTTAATTTTAATATTTAAAACAACTTATAAACTTACTATAGAGACCAAAATATTTATACCTTTGCATGTTTGTTTTCCTACAGTGAGCTTCAGCTCACAAGGTCCAAAAATTTAACAGCCAAAATTTAACAACATGATGCATGATCTCATAATTTATTACATTATGCACCAAAATACATCATGTTAGGTTATAATTTAAGCAAATCAATTGATTATCATTAAATCATAAAAATATTATTGATTTTCTACAGAAAATATAAAAAATATTACATTTTTTCTTGCCACGACCTTCCCAAAAAAATCACAAAATTGCATATTTTTGAAAAATTCTAAAAAATTATTCAGTTTACATACATTTTTTAAAGAATATTTATTAAGAGTTACATATTGTGTTAACAAAAAAACATAGTTTATCAAAATTGACCATCTAGTTTTTGCTTGATAGTCTCTTGAACATGTGTACCCCCACATTGAAAATGTAAATTTTACAAGTTGTTTTTTGCAAACTTTGGAAATAAATGAAATGTACCAAAATGACACAATATAACAGTCACTTAAATTGATATACTCAATGAAACTGTATTATACATATAAGATTAAGGTCGAGACTGCCAAAAAACTCATATAGTTGAGTGCAGTAGTACCCCCTCCCCCTTTCTGTCAAATACTTTCTATCCCAGTTTTTTAACATATTTATCTAGATTAAACACCAATCAGTGTTATGTAGTTTTAATTACACAAGTACTTACTTATCCTCTCCTTGTCCCGAAGGACACATGAGGTCGTCAAGCTACATAAACGCAGTGTAATTGTTGGAGGAGAATGCATACAATACGTACAATTATATTACACACTCATTTACCTTTTTACATTTCGCTGCTTTCCTTGCTTTCTCCAATCCCTCTAAATGACGGAGATGCTATATTTTAACAAATTTTCCACTCTTTGACCAAACTATAAATATTTTAAAACACTTGTTGTGTGCCAAAATTATAGCAGGAAATTTAGCACGCCGTGTAAAAAAAGAACCGGATCCGAAAGACACTGGAGTTACCTTAAAGCTATTCTTTCACGACATAAAATCCGACCCGAATTTCCTCGAAGAATTTTGACCATGCGTTCTCGTTGACTTGAACAAAATGTTGGGTTCAACCAATAGGCATTATTATACCATGTTGTAAATACCGTACAAACAATCATTGCAAGAAATATCAAATAGTTTAGAATGGTAAAGTTTAAAAAGGTAAGGAAATCTAGTCAGTTTAAATTAAGTTCGCCCATTACCGCGAGAACAACGGAAGACGATTTGTCCAGACTCTGACAGAATAACATTACATCAATTATATATAATATCAGCTAGATATAAAACTTCAGAAATAATATAAAAATAAGAAGATTAATTTTCATAAGAGTTCTACATAGTGATGACAGTCCAAAGGACTTTAAGACCCATTTCATGACCGTACGGTTACTGGAAAAGTAGGCGAGGCCTAATTAAAACAGGTGTTATTTACTTGGAGTGGCCAGGTCAGTCGAGGTGCTAATTGCTATACACAATGACATACACATAATGTAAAAAATATTGAAAATATACTATGTGTGTATAAATCCATCGGTTAAAAACTCAATTACAAATAACTTAAATTCATTTTATCGAAATATTTTCCTTGATTTGACCTATAATTGAGGAAAAATTACATTTACAATTTAAGTGTTCCTTTTCTACGTCCGATATTCCTTTATAAATCGCTTCGTCAAGTATAACAGGTTGATGACCAACTTCAAATTGTAAAAGGTCTTTTATAATTGTTGGTAATGTTTGAGATACTTCAGTGTACACCATTTTGGCTAATGACGTTTCTCCAGAACCCCATCGTCCAACCAAGCAAAGCAATTTTCCTCCCCATTTATAAAGTCCACTCCTTCGTGAAAAGCTGCTGTTTCGTGGAAATGCTCTTCTCTCTCTAAGATAAATGTTTCATCGAGTAATATTAAATCAAAATATTGTAAGTTCCTAGGAAAATGATAATTTTTTTTCGTAAATCAGAACATACATCTACCTAAAAGCAGTTCATCATCTCCCTCCTTGTTTGATTCTAAAAATACTATGATTTAAACGTTTACCAGTCTTCTATTTGTTAATGTATGTTTTTATAAACAGAATGCTTGTTGCATAACATTTAATTTGAGAATAGTTTACTTCAAAAAGCGGAAATCAATTAAACTGGAATATAAGTCCAAAGTAACATAAACTTAAGATAACTAATGATGTTTCCGTAATTTGTATTGGCTGTAAGAGTCATACTCTAGATTTATCGATTTTAGACACTTTTCATATGTTACAGACACATTCGATTTTTTTTTTACTATGTAAATTATTTAAATCGTTTTATGTTAAGTTTGCTGAAAACATCAATATTTCATTTAAATAACCCCTTATCATTTCTATCAATTATTTTACAGATCTCAGAGCAAATGTATTATCGCTTTGCAAGTAAAGTTTGAATGCTTTGAATTTCTGATAATCAAAGCATAGAATGGATTTCTTATAAAACATTAACGAGAGTCAGGCAAACTTAATTTGTTGGTATTAGAAACATTCATAGTGCTATAAATACTGCGAGGCATATCAATTTAACATGTTACTGCCGCATAGCGTTTTGCATAGTCTAAATCAATTTAGTCATTCAATATTGTCATATCGGTCATTAATTATTTTTTTAGTTTTAGATCGATTACGCATGCCAAGTTTTATATCACTGAAACCTGAAAAACATTGTAAGGGATATTAAGGTCACTTTGTTTGCTATTGTCTGACTCCTATACAGAAACCAATAAGAATTCTTAAGAAAAATCTATTAAAAGAAAAAAAAAACGTTTGATTTAAAAAAGCAATTGCTTGAAGCATTTTGATCAATGGAGATTATATTAATGTATCTAAGACTCGTAACAATCTTCAACTATTAACCAGTATTTGAATACGAGAGCAGGGTTTTCGTATTTGTTTTCTTATGAATAATCTCTTTTAAAACGCCACGGTGATCATAAGAGGAATACAATGAAGCATATGCAACAGAAAGCTCACAATTCCTAATAAATCATTAAAAACTTCAAGATATTGTCAACCTTAAGAAATCAGAGGTGGTAGTTTACTTACAAAACTTGAATTATATATAATAATAATTTCTAGAATTATGAAGGTCTGTCCTGGCCAGGATTCAGTAAATATTTTTTTAGACAAAATATAAGACCGAATCCGAATCTTAAGGTATCATACCAGTACTTCACCGAAGGTTCAAAACAAGGCTGAAGCAAAATAATTCCTGAGTTCCACTTTCAATTTAGGGCGTTTCCGCCCGCGACAGGGGCTGATTTTTTATGAGATGAAAAACGACATGTAAGATATTTGACTATCCCAGTTTTGTAATAATGCGAGGTCATTTGATTTTTTGATGATGTGCTGTTTCCGGAGAGGGGTGAAAAGGCCCGGGGTTGATTAAAGAACATGTGTAACTTCGACGTAAACAAAGTATCACGCCCTGCTGGATGCACGTGTGTATTTTGCTAGACAATTGTAAATGAGGCGTTGTTTAAAAAGATGTCAAGTGGATTTTTCCCAGAAGTTCGTTTTTAATATGTAATCTGTATCTAAACATGGCAATTTTAGTAAAAATATATAGTAAAATTTAATACTGTAGTGACACCTGCAAGGTGACTCCAGTGGTATTCGTGTCCGGTTCTATTTTTACACAGCGTAATAAATTTCCGATACACAGCTCATATATTTCAAATGGAGAGGAGAATCATTAATAGAGCACTTGTTTCTACGGTTTTGCCAACTAGGACCAAAATTTTAATATTTATAGTACAGTTTGAATGAGTATATACTTTTTAGTGATTGTTAGATTACGTCTTTTAGGTACATTTTAATTTTTTCCAATGTTTGCAAAATTAAAAAAAAAAAAACCAAAAAAAAAAAAAAAAAAAAAAAAAAAAAAAAAAAAAAAAAAAAATAATAATAATAATTATAACTCGTAAAACTATATCGAACAATATGTGGGTATACATGTTCAAGAGACTATCAAACAAAAACTAGCTGGTCAATTTTGAAAAAAGTTGTGTTTTGCTTTTGTTTTTGTTTTTTGGGTTTTTTGTTTTGGTAAACAAAATATATAAATCTTAATAAATGTTTAATAAAAATGGTATGTAAACCGTATAATTTTTTTAAAATTTCCAAAAATGTTAAATTTTGTGAATTTTATTGGAAGGTTGTGTGAAGAATAAATGAAATAATTTTGTATATTTTCTATAGAAAATCAATAAGACTTTTACATTTAATAACTAGATGCTGTCATTAGACAGTAATACCCGCACCAAGTGTTTGCCCCTAAATAACACTGTTTTGTACCAGTTTTAGTAAAAACGAAGGCCACGTGCACATAATACACCATCATCGGAACCCACGGGTTTTCTATCCGTTACACTGCAGTGTAACGGATAGAAAACCTGTGGGTTCCGACGATGATAATACACATGAGCGGCCTTTTATGTACAATTTGTGGTTGAACTGT
>WFKH01011801.1:57686822-57712522 GCA_016163765.1 Magallana hongkongensis | reverse complement strand
GAGGAGTTCTGGGATCTAGGTTTTTTTAGGAGTGATAAACGTCAATTTTCTGCTATTATTTGACTCCCTAGATGAAATTTAAATTTTTAAAACCTTACTGCACATCTTTAGGACAGCCTCTATCATATCCCAAGATATGATATGTCTATTGATTAAATCATAAGAGGAGTTCTGGGATGTAGGTTTTGTTTAGGAGTGATAAACGTCAATTTTCTGCTACTATTTGACTTTCTGGATGAAATTAAAATTTCTAAAACCTTATTGCACATCTATAGGACAGCCCCAATCATATCCCAAGAGATGACAGAGCTACTCCAAAAGTTGTAAGAGGAGTTACGGGAACCATACTTTTTTTTGCAAAAAAAACGTCGTTTTTTGCTGCCCACCGATCCCTGTGTTGAAAAAAAAATTTCTGAAACCTGATCACACTTCAAAATGACATCCCCAATCATATTCTAGAAGATCATTTGGCTACTGCCAAAAAAAAATGACGTTTTTTAAACCAGATTTTTTGTAAAAAAACGTCATTTTTCAGCCACCAAATGACCCCCAGGGCAAAATTGAAATTTCCGAAACCTTATTGCGCATCTACAGGATACCCCAAAACATATTCCAAAAGATGATTTGTCTATTGTTGAAAATGTAGGAGGAGTTCGAGGAAGAAGGTTTTTTGTGAAAAAACATCATTTTTTACCAATTATCTGACCCCCAGGACTACCAGAGAATTTTTGAAACCATTTTACAAAACAACATGACACCCCCAATCAAACTCCAAGAGTTCAGATTGCTAGTTTATACGATGTAAGAGCAGTTTGAGAAAGTAAAACGTGACAGACGGACGGACAGACGGACGGACGGACGGACGGACGGAACAGGACAACAACAATATACCCGAACTTTCTTTAGAAAGTGCGGGTATAATTATCATTAAATTTCCTTAAATTATAACCTAACATGATGTTTTATTGGTGCATAATTTAATAATTTGTGAGATTATGCTTCATTGTGTTAAAATTTGGCTGTTGAATTTTTGGACCTTGTGAGCTACACTTCACTATAGGAAAACAAACGTGCAAAGGTATTAATATTTGTGCTTCTTTAGTAGATTTATAAGTTGTTTTAACAGGTCAAATAAAAAAAAATGGTTTGACACAAATTTCTAAAAGGATGGGTCTACCCTAACATAAATTGAAACACCTTATTCCAACTCATATTTTTTGAAGCATAGTCGAAGAAAAATTTCAAACTTTCAAGACCCCGTCTTTCAGTAATTTCAGTACTTTGATTATGCCTACTGTTCATAAAGTGTAGGGTGTTGCAAATAATGACGATACATCTACAAATAAATTTTGTGTTCAATAAAAGCTACCTACAAGTAATATTATATAATTAAAATACGGTCTGAAATTAAAGGAAAAAATCGCTTTTTACCTATCAAAACAGTGCAATAAAATACCACCAGACCCCCTTCATTAAATGAACGGGCCTTAACGCCCTCACCTCCCAGCCAAATTACAAAAAGTTAATCTTAACTAGATACGATCTCTTTACGAGTAACGAGTAGGTCTTCCGTCCGATCTGTTGAAACGATACGATGCAATACCGATAAAAATACAGACCCCCGTTAAACTTTCATATAATGTATAGGATAATCAGTATCCTTTACAATGCTCAAGAAGTGTTTTTCATTTTTGAAATATGGTCCTTTAATGATTAAAGATTTTAGTCCCTAAATATCCCTTATTACGTAATAAATGGGCGTGGCAATGAATATTTTAGATAGATATAATTGTTACAACAAACAACTTTCCTTCTGTAATGTAATACAAAATCTTGATCATTTTTAAGTTATTTCTAATTGAGTTTAGGAGTATCTTAGTCCCAAATTAAAGTGGCCAACCTCTTTTTTGATATCATACGAAAGGTCTTAAGAATACTAACATTTCTTGTTCTTACAGCTATCTAAAATTGTTGCTCATTTTAGAGAGATAAGAGCTTGAATTTTCTAGGGGCCAGCTTTGTAGATCCTTAATGGGGAAAGTAATTGGTGTCGATAAGGGGAATCGATAAGAATCATCAATACAAACATTTTCTCTTCTACAATGCTTATAAAAATATGTCTCATTCTCTAGATATATTGCGTCAAAGTTTGAGGACTTTGGCCCCCTAAATATCCCTAAATACGCAATAAATGGGTGTGGCAATGATTTTTTTCAACAGATATTGTTACGATCAAAAACTTTGCTTATATAATGCATTTCAAAATCTTGATCATTTTCAAGTTATTTGTAACAGACTTTGCGAGTCTCTTCGCCCCAAAATAAAGGGACCAGCCTTTTTTTCTTTATATCATACAAAGGGTCTAAAAAATAGTTAGATTTTTTGTTCTTACAGTTATCTAAAATTGTTGTTCATTTTTGAGGTACAAGTGATTGAATATTTTAGGGGCCAGCCTGTAGATCTGTAATGGGGACAGACATTGATGTTACGATTAGGGGAATCGATAAGAATTATCAATACAAACATTTTCTCTTCTACTATGCTTAACAAAATAGGTCTCATTCTCTAGTGATATTGCATCAAAGTTTGAGGACTTTGGCCCCTAAAAATCCCTAATTACGTAATAAATAGATAGGACAAAGACTTTTTCAAATAGATAGTGTTATGATAAACTACTTTGTTTCTATAATGCATTAAAAAATCTTGATCGTTTTAAAGTTATTTATTAAAAACGTGACAAGTCTTTTGGCCCCTAATTAATGGGACCAGCTCCTTTTTTCTTAATATCATACGAAAGGTCTGAAGAATACTAACATTTGTTGTTCTTACACTTACTGTAAATCAACTTTTATTCCGTGTGTGAATTTTATGCCAGGTTAGCAAGAGCCTCGTCGTTGCAAGTATTTCTCACCGCAAACCAGTCCTTGTCGTATGGTTGTTATAACAACACGGGTCTGGATAAGGCTTGGTCGCGAACACTAGTCGTCGCAAACCAGTTTTTCTGAAGTTAATTGCGAAAAAAAGATGCTGCGAATAAAAGTTGGTTTACAGTATCTAAAATTGTTGTTTGTTTTTTAGATAAATGTGATTGAGAATTTAAGCGGCCAGCCCTGTAGATCCTTAATAGGGACAGACATCGATGATTTAATTGGTGGAATTGATTAGAATTATCAATACAAACATTTTCTCTGCTACAATGCTTAACAATATATGTCTCATACTCTAGATATATTGCGTCAAAGTTTGAGGACTTTGGGCCCTAAAAATCCCTGATTATGTATTAAATGGGCTTGACAATAATTTTTTAAGATAGATCTTGTTACGAACAACAACTTTGCTTCTATAATGCATTACAAAATCATGATCATTTTAAGTTATTTGTAATAGACTTTGCGAGTCTCTTCGCCCCAAAATCAAGGGGCGCGCCCCCCCTTTTTTTTTACATCATACAAAAGGTCTTAGGAAATATAACATTTGTTGTTCTTACAATTTAAAAAAAATGTTGTTCATTTTTGAGATACAAGTGATTGAATATTTTAGGGGCCAGCCCTGTAGATCCCTATTGGGGACAAACATTGATGTTTCGATTACGGGAAGTGTAAGAAAAAGCTGTTCTGTGCTTTTATAGATTTCAAACAAGCGTTTGACACAGTTTGGAGATTATGGTTTATGGTGCAAGCTCTTAAATTATGGTATCAATGGTAAATGTTTTAAATATATTACAAATATGTATAAAGGAATTAAATCACTCATTAAGATGAGTGGCACGGTATCCGACTTTTTCTCTTGTAATGTTGGAGTCCGCCAAGGAGAAAATTTATCACCTTTTTTGTTTTTATTGTACATCAATGATTTAGAAAATTACCTTGTTGAAAAAAATATTGTTGGTCTGCAAAGTTTAACCACATCAATAGAAAATGAATTATATATATATATATATATATAAAACTGCTTGTACTTCTTTATGCAGACGATACTGTTATCTTAGCGGAGTCTGGTGATGATTTGCAGAACGCATTGAATGAGTTTGAAAGTTATTGTAAAGAGTGGAAATTAAATGTTAATATAGATAAAACAAAAGTATTGATTTTTTCTAAAGGACCTATGTGTAAAAGAGTTTTTTATTTTAACGACAGAGTTTTAGAAAATGTAAAAGAATTTAAGTACCTTGGCATTGTATTTTCAAGATCTGGCTCTTTTTTAAAAGCCAAAAAACATTTATGTGACCAAGCCCAAAAAGCAATGAATGCTGTCATTAAAAAAATTAGACAATTTAATCTGCCAGTTACATGTCAGTTGGAACTCTTTGATAAAATGGTTGTACCTGTATTGCTATATGGTTGCGAAGTATGGGGTTTTGAAAAACTTGATAGTATTGAACGTGTTCACTTAAAGTTTTTAAAATACATTTTATGTCTAAAAAGTAGTACTCCAAATTATATGGTTTATGGAGAAACAGGTCGTTTTCCTTTATCTGTAATTGTATTTACTAGAATGGTATCATACTGGTGTAAATTAATTTCTAGTACTAATACTAGCATTACAAATATATTATACCGGTACTTGTTAATCCAGACTGAAAATACATCTAGTACTAACCCTTGGATTGATTGTATACGTCATATTTTTAACTCATGTGGTTTATCAAATGTTTGGCATAGTCAGTTTTTAAATATTGTTAACCAAAAATGGGTTTCAACGGCAGTTAAACATAGATTACAAGATCATTTTATTCAAAATTGGCATGCTGATATAAATAATTCATCAAAAGGAGTTACATATAAAATTTTTAAAACAAATTTTGGATATGAAAAATATATAGATATTTTACCCCTGAAATTTAGAAAAATTCTTGTAAAATTTCGTACTTCAAATCACCATCTACCAGTTGAACTCGGAAGATGGGAAGGTATTCCATTTAATGAAAGATTTTGTCCTCTCTGTAACACAAAACGTATAGCTGATGAATTTCATTATATTTTAGAATGTGATGCAATATCACAAGTCCGGAATAAGTTTATAGACAAAACGTTTTCGGCTAGACCAAATGTGCTAAAATTTTCGGACCTTATGACAACATGTAATGTGAAATTATTGAGAAAATTGTGTATGTTTATAACAAAGATATTCGAGGTAGTCTGTCCTCCATGAGTTTCAACTTGTATTACTTTTCCCAATTTGTAAACTTTATAATCATGTATGTTTATATTTCTGTACCTCTGATCCAATTTATATGTATATTTTAATCTTATATTTGACCTCATGTACCATATGTTTAAAATGGTTTTGAGTGAATAAATGAACTGAACTGAACTGAACTGAATCAATTAAAATCATCAATATAAACATTTTCTCTTCTACAATGCTTAACAAAAACTGTCTCCTTTTCATGAAATATTGCGTCAAAGTTTGAGGACTTTGGCCCAAAAAACCCTAATTACGTAATAAATAGGTGTGGCAATGATCTTTTCAACAGATATTGTTACGATCAACAACTTTGCTTCTATAATGCATTACAAAATCTTGATTGTTTTTAAGTTATTTGTAATAGACTTTGCGAGTCTCTTGGTCCCTAATTAAAGTGGCCAGCCCCTTTTTCTTGATTTCGTAGAAAAGAACTTTTATTTCACCGCCACTTTTGAGATATATATTTTAACAAAATATCAATTGATGAAAAGATACAGATCAAAACGTATGAAAATTTTGATTAATTATTCTTACCCAATTTTCGTGCCTAAGCGAGCTTCAAGAAATGGATCGACTGGCATAAAACAACTAAATAGTGCACAACTTTAAACTATAGTCTACTTAATATCCTGAAAATTTCAGTCATATCTCTGATAGTTTCCGAGATTAGCTCTGCATAAAATAGGTCGTAAAAAATTACAAAGTCGATGATATTTCGGTACCAGAAGTGACGTCAAAAAATTTGAAAAACAAAAGTGATTCAGAACACGTCTAATCATCTATGAAATAATGATCTAGATCGGTCCAATAGTTTTCGAGAAATCGCGTGCACAAAATTTGGAAAAAAATAATAAAAACAATAAGGTCTTCCGTTGGAAACGGAAGACCTTAATGATAATAATAAGAACAGTACGAAAACTACAATGTCTTCTGTTGGAAGCGGAAGACCTTAATAAGTGTGTGCAATTACACATCGAGTCCTGTTGTAAGCAGTTTCAATACTTTGATTTCAACTAAATAGAAAAAATGGAAGGACTAACTGGCTCTATATATATATATATATATATATATATATATATAAAAGGAAAAATCTGTTCCGTTTCAAATCCAATATAATCTAATTATATATATAATGTTCTCGTTAATGAAAACACAAGCGAGGTAAATTGTAAAGTAATAATTACTCAAATACTTGGTGGGTAATACGATTATTTCGTTAGCATACACAATTAAGGAATGTCGTCATAGATGTATCTTCATATTAAACATTCAAATACTAGAAGGTACATAGATTATATTGCAAGCATTTCTTTAGAAAAAAAGAACAAAATGACAATTTGCATCTTAAATTATACATTTATGTTAATCAACTTATTAGAGCCATTTAAACAATAGCTTGGATTTTGGGCAGTATGAGACAAACTACAATTTTCTGAAGACGGGGTCTATTCATGGTTAACTGTCCAGTAATTGGCTAATAGGTATTAATACATTGAACGCAATGACATTTGTCCGATTTCATCTAGGGATGTACATTTCAGTTGAAACCGCGTCAATTTCACATAACAGAGCATATCTTGGCGAAAAACATCCCGATTTTGACAGTCTATGAATAGTAATGAGCTTTTCTTAGCGAATAAGATGAACGAGTCAATATTTGATGAGCAAACTAGATAGTAACATCCCATCAAGACCAAGCTCTTGTTAAAACGGTTCTTTTTATTACACTTGTAGACTTCATTGGACAGAAACAGTACGTCAGGACATCCGGTAATTACATTACATGGAACTGTGTCCAAAGTGTTGGCGCCGGTGTTGTATTCTGGACAGTAGTCTGTTGAAAAAACTCATTGAATGATTCAGGATATTTGACTTGCAGTGTCACAGAAGGATGATTAAAAGCATCAAATAAATAAAATCTATATATATGGTTTAAGTTACAAAAAATTGAGTTACTAAAACAATCTGTCACTGTCGTTTTATCTCTGTGTGTCATATAGGTAAAACTAAACTAACTACAGTGTATAATTGTGTGGCTGATCTCATCTCCTCATTACGTAACTGCTAGCTAGCGCATGCGTTGTTATTTTTAAAGTTAAACGCATGCTCAGAATCAATTTATAGCAGATGCAGCCGTGCTCTAGCCCATTCGTATGCTCGCCATACTGCATGATACCCTTATATCAGTTTTTTCTCTATCCTTGCAATAATTTTGTTTTGCTTTGAACTAGATTGTTGCTTCAGCTATGACAAAAACACGTCATGTGATTGATGCCATTGTGCTCTTCCACCGGAGCTCAGAAATTATTTTTCGATATTGGCATGACCCAAGAATTTGTAATTGGCGATCGCCTTATTTATTTCAGTTAACTTTTTATACCATGATAACCGAACAATAGTGTTTGGTATTCGACAGAATTAAAAATTTGATTTGCATAAATTTTCGCCTCGCCTTTTGTGGACTTTAACAACCAGACATTCACAACCTTATTTGCCAAAGCTAACTCATTATTTCAAAACATATTTTCTGCCAAAAAACCTTTTACTTTCAAGTAACATTTAGCTTTTGAAAGACAATAAATGTCCTTGAAGCTAAAATGATCACAAAATGAAATTTAAAAATCTGATTTATTAGCAACAATGTTTTGAAAAAGATACGCGTGAAGCTGTTTACGGCTGTTACGTATAATGAATCATTGCTGTGTTTTTCACTTTCACTTTTGAAAAGTTTATCAAAAGCGTTCATTTGTAATGAGAGTACAGCAAAATAGTGCACCTACGTGCACTAAGCACTGTAGGGATAATATACAACAGAAAGAAATTAATTTAAATATTGTGAAATATTTCTCTAATGACCGATTATGGCTAAATATATGTCAATGCTTACTTGGTTGGAACCAGACAGGCTGTATACATATCTCTCCGGATCGGTTCCTCTCGTCTCGGATACAATGATAGACATTAAATCTAGAGGAACTCCGCGTTCACGATCTCGTTCCCCTTACATAACGTTTATGCCTTATCTCAGCTGCCCGGTACTATCTGTTCAATTGAACTATTAACGATAACCAGTATAAACATAAAATAAATACATTCTTTGGATTTATTTATTAACTTTAACAGAATAATTAATGATAATATACTAATGATTATATTAACCACTTATTATTTTGTACATCTACATTACACAAATTAAAAACGTTAAAATTCAACCAGCTTATGTACTTTAGATGAGAAAATTTTATATAACTGATATTTTATCTGGTGATCTGAACTGATCAGAATATGTCTGCCTACTAAAAAAGAACTGACAACATTGATTTTTTTTTTTTTGGGGGGGGGGGCAAATCAAAATGGAGATGCCTTCTTTAATATATCAAAACAACTTGACGTCCGCAATATTTATTACTATGTATTCTATTATAACTGTCATGTAATGAACAAAAGTCACGTGATCAGTGTCCTGTCTCCCCTTAAATAATAAGAAATGAAATAATTTCTGTTTTGATCGACATATCAAAGGAAAAATTGCTACGCGCACTGATGAAGTTTTCCGGTCAATATTTCCTTTTTTTACGTCGATTAAAACCAAAATTATTTAATTCATTTCTTAAATTTTGTAATATATTTATACTTTTATATAATAATAATTTTTATCATATATTGTGATTAATATGCAGTGGGTATGACCCATGTCATAATTTTTTAAAGTTACATTGATGACGTCACAATGCATATTTGGGTATTAAAATTGAAATATCGTTAGAATATTTCGTATCAAATAGCCTTAAAAACAAGAGGCCCTGGGGCCACATCGCTCACTTGAGTAACAAAAGTCACAACTCTGATCAAATCAACTTTATCCAGTCAAACACAAAATATCTGGAAAATTTTGTAGAGTAGTTTTTGTTTAAAAAGATATTCAAATTTTTCTACATATTCATATGCTATACACTGAGCGCCTTTTTTGTCTGCCAGTGATTGCTGTCTCAAAAATTGAGGATAAAAACTATATTATTATGCTTTAATACATAATAATATTACAACCTGTAGCAATGCATTCTTTGAAAGAATTTTTTATACAGATTTTGCATATATTCCTATGCTGGATTTTTAACCTCTTTAGAGACCCAAGTATTAGTTTAGGTGTCATGGTTTGAACATTTTAAAATCTAAACTATATTCAAAAATCAAGAATTTCTAAGAATGCTTGCATATAAATAATATCATAAATTATAGCATTGGAGTTCTTGGGAAGAAGATCTTTATCTATTTATTCCTTTATAAAAATTCACCCCCCCCAAAGTGGCCCCCACTACCCCCAGGGATCATGATTTGAACAAACTTAAACCTACACTTCCTAAGGATGCTTCCAAACAAGTTTCAGCTTTTCTGGACAAACGGCTTTTGAGAAAAAAAAAAATAAAGATTTTGTTTTTCTGGCCAAATGGTTTATGGAAAGAAGATAAATAATATCATAAATTATAGCACTGGAGTTCTTGTGAAGAAGATTTTTCTCTATTTATTCCTATATCAAAATTCAATCCCCATTGTGGCCCCACTTTACCCCCAGGGATCATTACTTAGCCAGATCTGAATCTACACTAACTAAGAATATCTAAAACCCACAACTCGTTATATAAAAATCATATACCGTCACAAATCATGAGCGATCCTATTTATTGGGATTTTTTTTTTCTTTTGCTTTAATGCAGAGAAATTAGGAGATAATTTTTTTTCTCACATTTAAAACCTTCTACTTCACTGAATTATTTATCTATCCTTTATTTGTGTTGATAATTGCTGAAATGACAATAATACCATTCCGAATTAGTACCGGAATCATTATTAATTGTAAAAACCTCATATTCTTTGACAATAAAGCGGATTCACAATTTCCATTTTCGGACATTTTAATAAATGCAAAGGATCTTTGACTATCAATAGATGTTTTGAAATTTTAAAAATTTTCCAGAAGTCTTTACAGAGAACACCCCCAATGAAGTATAGTCCCAAGTATATCAAATAATAATAACGGGTGGTTGGAGGGACGAGTAAAATTAAATGTTTGAGTATGTCATAAGTGTCATATCTGTGCAGCTATAAAGTATGCAGGCAATTACAATTATAGTATTAACCTTGCTCTATATACTAGCAGTAAACTCAAACATCTTATAGTTGAGAAGGTCCATATACATAAGGGAATGAAAACCACATTAATGTGATATGGGACACCTTTCGATATTAATGTGGATAAAAGTACATTATAATCAAAATACTTTCACCGGTTAAGAATTTTCAAATTTTCCAATATTTGACCAAAAAATATGTTTTAAAATGTTTGGAAAGGGAAAAATTATAAAAGCCCCAGCGGGATTCGAATTCATGACTTACAGATTCGTAGTTAACGCTCTAACCATTGCACTACGCTGTTAGGTAGCACTACTTGGAAAGATAACATTTATAAAATTATACTTGATTTTATTGTTTATTTCGAAGTTTGTCACAATATGGAGGTGTCCCATAGCACTTTAAGTGTGAAAATTTACGCTGGTTGTGCATGAATTTTCCTTTAATGTCCGCAAGCTGATTGAAACCATAGAATAACGTCATATTTCGATGTTACATATGTTTAAAAAGCTAAATGTTTCAATATTGAAACATGGGTATATTACTATAATTGCATTCCCTCGAAATGGCAGCTAGGGTTAAAAATACATTGTGCATTAACTGCAGATATAATACAATGTATATAGTAATTCTAAGCATAATTTAAGTTATGAGCCATTTTCTTTGGATGGCAAATACCGTATTTGCTCTTAATTAAACAGAAATAAATCTCTCTATAAAATTAATCTGGCCATTATTAAAGCTATACACGCTAAAATTTGCGTCAATTTTAAATTACAGTGAAAATGTATGTGTTTCTTTACTGATTAAAGTTACCTTTATTTTGTAAATTACAATGGTGAATTCAATCTCGTTACAAAGATAAAGAATTTTAATTGTTTACTGTAATGCCTTTTCATGAATATTGATGAAGGAAGAGCCACGCCGACCTTATTGCCCATGTCCGCGGGAAATCAGGTGGCCGTTATTGTTTGCCTAATTACATATCCGTCTCGATTTTGTATATTATACTTAACAGTTGTTAATTTGAAATATATACATGTATTATGAGTGTACAACGTTTGTCATTCACGAAACGCTTACTTGTGCATGTCTAAATAGGATAACACTCACACGAACTAAAATTAGCCCTTAGGGGAAAACACATCGGCCTACGTCATTGTTAAAGGGAAGTATATACAATGTTTATGCTCACACCCTCGCGATAGTGTTTTTGTTTTCTTTTGTTCGTACCCCTATATAGCACAAATTTATACTTGTATGAAAAAATAACATTCTTTCCTTCGTGAAACTATAACAATTATGAAGGTGTTGACCCTCCACCTATTTCTGTATGATAGTCTAAATTTAGAAGAGGGGGCGTCGGGGGGGGGGGGGGTGCGTGGGGTCTCCTACCCCCCCCCCTGGAAAATGAAAATTTATTTAAATTTACATAGGCAAATACAATTGTCCTTCGGACCCCTCCCCCCCCCCCCCCCCCCGTGGAAAAATTTTCTGGATCCGCCCATGTTAGCTGTCGATATCACGTAAAAGATTGATATTCATGAGGAGGCATTATTTTCCTGGTAGGAAAATAAATATTTTTATTGTTCAAATTTGATATCTTTGTTACGTGATCGAATTGAGCGTTGTAATTTACAGCACAAAGGTAACTTTTATATATATAATCAACCACATGCATTTTCCCCGTCATTCAAAATTGACGCAAATTATAGTGTGTATAGCTATAATGATTACATGATACTAATGTATCTCAAACCTATCCTTAAAAAATTGTTATCTTTGACTTTCATTTCTCTTTATACGTTCGAAAGGGTTTGGGTTCGAAAATTAAACAAAGTTATCAAACTATCATGAAAAACGTGTTACTCTGTACATCAATTATTTAAGTAAACCATAATGAATGAATAACAAATAAAACAAGGGTAAGTGATGGCGATTCATGCGAGTTTATTTAAAAGCGATTTAATTTTATTTGCTTATATTAGATATAAAACGATACTAGATATATATTGCCCGAAACAAAAATGATTCACAGTGACAAAAGTATAAAAACGTAACAATAACGAGTATTTCAAAACATTAGATTTTTTTTATTAGATGATCGATGAGTCTCTGTCCGCTGTATTTTCTTAATTGAAAAACAGATGGATAAGTTATATCAATTTCTCTTTGATCGGCCTGCATTTCTCCGCCAGTCAATGGGGTTTGGAAAAGCATATTCTGCTTTAAGCTACAATAACATAATTGTCGGTCTTTACGGGCATTGCATTATCTGATGTTTTTCAAACAGAACTGTACTCGGCATATGTCCAAAACTTAGCGCATGAAAAGATTTTCTATAATATTCCTGTAGTAAACATTTAGATGGAATAACATCAAACACAGCTGAAATAATGAATGACAATATAAAATATGTAAAATAAGTGATATCAAAATTTGAAATAGGACTAGTTTTTAGTTTTTGGTAAATTATACCATTTGACTTTTCAGTTGTAACCTCCCCCTTCAGATTAGGATTTTGAAGACTGGCGAGTACTTTTTCATACAGTTGTATCTTGTCACTTGCAAATTGATGCAAAACAGCGATGTCGCGTAGTTAGAACCCGCGTAAAATAAGGAATCCACAATACCTAAAAATGATCTAGTTTGACTAAGTGGATGGTCAAATCACATCATCAAAAGTTATGAACATGTCGTTCACAAAAAAGTCTTAATGTGAAAAGATAAAATTCAGATACACTGTATCAAATACAAAAAACTCAAATACACTGTTAACTGTATTATCAGCTGTTTTTAAAGTTTCTTTGCTTGGTAGTCTCTCCACTGTTCTCCATTGATTTCTAAAACCGGCTTTATGTCCTCGAGAACTGTAGGTTGGATAAAATTAATTTTTTTTTATTTATCCATGAATTTAATTCTTCTTGTTTAGAAAATTTAAGCAGTTCATAAAAATGATAGGTTCCAAACACGATTAGAACCATTCTCTGTATGACTTCATGTTGTAATCTGTAAATGGACGGCTCTTCTTCTTTGACCACAAACTCATCTGACAATAAGGAAGTAACATACTTTTTACTTCTATCATGCTCGTTGTAATAAGTTTCCTCACTGGAATCACAGTTGCACGATCCCAATAGTTCAAAAAGCATGTCTTTTGGGGTGTCGACATCAATCTCCATTTGATTTAGACTCATATATACCAACATAAGAAACTTTTGTTTATCTTTGTTTTTGTGCATTCTTTCTAAGTGGGACTTAAGATATCCTAGAGGACGATTACAAAATAACACTGGACTTATTTTTTGAAAGGCACTGCATCTAGAAAACAGAGCACATATTTCTGGATATCCTAATGATTCGTAATTGCCCTTCAATGCAAGCTCTTCAACTTTACTAAAATCTTTCTTTTCACAAAATTTTACGAATTGTGAATGCAGGATTTGAGTCCGATCTCCTTTTGTTAACGTTTTTGAAAAATTAATGAACTTGATATCCGCTTCGCATGGAACAAGATATTTGATTAAACTAGAAAAGTGGTCCGTAACCTTATCAGAAGTAATGATAATGAATGCATTCGTCCCTACAAGTGAAATGTTCTCGTATAATTTTTTTATTTTTTCCCTTAACTGTTCCATTTCTACTGTCGATATTCTTTCAGAGATAGCGTCATCAAAAATAACGGGCTGATCACCAACTTTGAATGCCAAATGATCTCTTACAATTATTGGCAATGTTTTTGTGACAGAAAAATATATTTGTGAAGCTGTTGACGATTTCCCAGATCCCCATTGTCCAATCAAGCAAAGCGTTTTTCCACCTCCTTCGATAAACTTTACTCCTTCGTGAAAAGCTGATGATTTGAAGAAAGGCTGCCTTGACTCTAGTTTATAGAAAATGTTGATATCATGACAATTTCATTTACTTCATTTTTTTTAATTTCATAGAGATATTTTACAAATCAAACGTACCATATTTCTGAAGCAATAAGTCTTTTTCTTTATCTCTGTCACGACTTTGTTCTAAACAATATACAAATGACAACTTCTTCACGAGTTCGTTAACATATACAATTGTTCAGCTGTTATATTTAAAGAAAGGCATACTAGTATATATTTTTGAAACAAAGTATTGATAATGCACTAACAGGCTAATTTGATATGATGTGTTGTGAGATGTTTTGTAGTTAAAGTGTGTTTATATTATTTATCATATATTATGTGTGTGTGTGTGTGTGTGTGTGTGTGTGTGTGTGTATATATATATATATATAAACTTCTGGAACATTCTGGAGTGGTCAACATGTATGGTCATTCTTTAAAGAACATTCTTGAATCTTGAATTCCGTGTATGTTCAGGGTGTTCCAGTAACATCTTGTATTTACCATTTCTAGAATCTCCTAGATTTCGGTTAATGTATACAGTGGTAACAACGTTATTGTTGACAAACGACACGCACGATTTTGATACACGAACGATCATCAAGGTACACGAACGATTAGGCAGGATACACGGACGATCACTAACTTACTGAATTTTCACGATACACGAACAATAACGATAAAATAACCGCAAACGAACGATTCTACACCATTCAACACGCAAAATCAAAAATAATTAAGAAAACGTATTGCTTTAATTTGTATTACAATGCTTGTGTTTTATTGAAAAAGCGGTATATGTACAGTACCGATAAACTGCTTTATTTTAACGAGATAAACGATAAGTAAGGATCCACGCACGAATAAAATTGTTTTGTATCCACAAAGAATATTAAGTTCTATCATTAGTTAAATAAAATTTAGTATAAAAGAAAAGAAGATAATGCATAATCTACACGAATTTATTTACAAACGAGTTGATGTTTATGCAACCCAATTCCCTTTGTACGATTTAATTGTGCGAAATACAAGTAAATTTACTACCTTGTTCTAAATAATTTCCATTTTACTCATTCCATATTTCCATTATATACCGTACATAAATGATTGAATTCCATTTATTCTAAATTTTAAAGCGTCTAAATAAATTTAAATTCTAATGAATGTTTATACAATGTAAAGGAGAGGAATGCGTAACTCAAAGAAAACTAAGTTAATAATTGTTTACTTTTAATCGGAGAATAAATAAGCTTGATCGCTTTCTTTTAACGTGTCTCTCTTGCTTGACGCTAATATGATTATAATTATGTGTCAAGATACGATGGATGCTTGATATAGACTGATTACAAAATCATGTAAAACCAACTCGATCGATTAAAGGATTTAATGATTTGGTGAAATACTAACAATTTAACGACAAAGAGAGCATATTTTAAAAAGATTAACGCTGACATGATACATGCATGTAAACAATTGTCAATAGCCTATTCAAAGTCACACTGTTGCGTTGTTTTAAAAACTACTCGTCGTTAATAGAATAAAACCGTAAAAAAGTTACGAAACGAAAAAATTCACAATCACGCACGAACAAGCATAGTAAAAAGCGCAAACTATTTTTTCTGATACACACATGATCTCGCACGATACACAAACGACCACCCACGGTACACAAACTATTTAACACGATTGGCTTATCAACAATAACGTTGTTACCACTGTATATACACTGTCGATTATATGCATAGAAAAATATTCCAGAGTACGAAGAGACAGGAATACTCTCACTGGGACATTGTGTGTAGCGGACACTCTATTTTGTGTATGTTTGGATTCTTGCTGTAAGTTTGTACTTTTTGATTTTTATATATTATTGTAAATAAATTGTTGCTAAGTTTAAACTGTGTGATTTTTGCTGGCACTTCGGGTTATTCTGACCCATAACGGAACTGCGGGCTCGTCCGGGATAAAGAATTTCTTGCACATTTGCAGTTTTAAGTTTATTGGCAGAATTTTGTTAAATGTTATTTTTTATGTATAAAAAATTTTGTTTATACATATAAACCAATACTAGTATTTTCATGTGTATATTTTCATTCTTCATGTATTGTGTAGTCTACATGTATTTAGGTTTTAAACAACCTTCGCTGGATTTTATTTCTATAGTCAACAACGTAGGAGTTTGTTATATACTTTATATGCAAACAAGCATGATGGTCACTCTGTAAGTAGTTATTTTTAGACCAGACAGTGGGTCCCAAATCATTGCAGATACATGTACCTAAATTCCATGTCCAAATTAGGTGATGCATTGCGTAATGGGCAGCTACATCTCTGGTGGTCAGCTGCCACGTGATTCTCTTATCAAAGCTGTATCAAGTTTCAGTAACTACGTGTAGCATCATTCCTTTGTCTGGACCCTTTCTATCGTGATTTTAATTATTATTTTTCCAAAACTTTTAACCAGCGCTACGAATTGTGGACCTAATCATCGCAGTCCATTAACAGTTTTTATTAATTCCACGGGATTTACCATGGCAGACCACCGTAGTGCACGAGCGAGATCTTTTAACGTAACTAGTGCAGGCGCCCCTTACGATCTTAACAGACCCGAGAACTGGACTGTCGAAAAACTCAGAGAAGAGTTGAGAAGGAATAATATTACTTTTCGTCAATCCGACAAAAAGAGTGTGCTTATAAAGAAGGTGAAGGACCTGACCCTTATCCGTAGTCGCGTTGAAGATCGCCCTGTAGATTTAGCATCGGGCTCGAGTAACGCATACCAAGATGGCGGCGACCATCGCCAACTTATGCAAGCGATTTCAACTCTCACGGAAACAGTTTCTAAGCTTCAAGAGGATCTAAAGATCGTATCAAGTAAAGTGAACAGCGATCAAGCAACGAGTTCTGATGCAGTGGATACGGGACGATCGCTCGCACACGATCAGCAGAGGCCCAAGGACGATCATCACGATGGCTTCACTCTACAATCCGCTCTACAGAATCCAAGCCGAAGTGTCGAGGGTAGGTCAAGCTTTCTTCAGAAAACTAAGTTTGGTTATGCAATTGAATCATTGCCCTTCGTGGAAACTGTGTCCCCTTCGATTCGTAAAGCCATTATTGAAGGCAAAGACGTAAACCTAGCACAGCTCTTGATACCAACGACCAACGCCATTTCTCTCAGGGACAAAGAAATGAAATGTGGAGAAGAGAAACCGGAAAAAGACCCAAGACTTTTATAGAAGCCTGTCAATCTCAGAATTCATCTATGCGTTTGGCATTTACAAAAATATCATGTGCCAAACCTACTCGCAGAGAAGAGAGGAGCTGGACTTGTATGAGAGAGACATTGTAGACATGTCTAATCGCTATGGCGATAAGGGCTTTTATGAATACCATAAAACCTTTTCAGCAGGAGCAGCAGCACATTTGAAGTACTCAAACATACCTGTAGACTGGTCTGTTAGGGATAACACACTTTTTTGCAACATATTTGCCAACTTGCGTCCTTCTGCATGCTACATATGTAATAGCATTAGCCATACTGCTGGATTTTGCCCTGTGACAACATCCAAGAACAACTCCACTCTACCGATTCAAAGAAAAGGTTGAGAATTAGACAGTCAAGGACGTCCTCGTGTAGCATACCAAGATAGGGAAATTTGCAATAACTTCGACTCCTTTAAAGGTTGTGTAAACGCTAGATGCTGAAATGCCCATGTTTGTTTGCGATGCCAAGGAGATCATTCAGCCCAAAAATGCACCGACTCAAAAAACGGCCAGACACCCCGCTCCAAACATTAAGCGGGGTTAATTCTCAGTCAGGTGTGTCATCGTCCATAAAAATATCTGTGCTTCAAGAAGAACTGAAACATTATCCTGACCAATCATTTGTGAATTTTCTCATTAAAAGTTTGACGGAAGGATTCCACACAGGAATTCACCCCCTACCCACCATACCTTTAGAATGTAAAAATCTTTTATCGGCAAGGCAAGATCCAGACACAATTACTCAGTTAACAGAGGATGAACTTAATAAGGGTTATCTTACTGGACCGTATGAGGAGATAACTTTTGAAATTTACCGTATCAACCCCATAGGACTAGCACAAAGTAAATACTCTAAAATTAAGCGTTTGATAGTGGATATGTCAGCTCCACACAATAACCAGGATCATTCAAGATTAAACGAACTTATTAACAAAGAGGATTTTTCGTTACAATATGTGACTAAAGATCATGCAATGCGAATAATCCAATCTTTGGGTAAAGGAAGCTGGCTGTGTAAAGCTGATATTATGGACGCTTTCAAACTTATTCCAATTCACCCTTCATTGTGGCCATATCATGGGATTAAAAACAACAAATATTATTTTTTCACTAGACTAGTCTTTGGTAGCCGATCAAGCCCAAAAATATTTGACTACCTATCATCTGTATTATGTTGGATTTTGCGGGAAAATTATGGAATTTCAAACGTTCTTCATTTATTGGATGATTTCTTAACAATTGATTCACCAGACTTTGAAGCAACACGAACTATGGCCTTAATTCACCATGTATTCGCTAAACTTGGTATCCCATTATCAATTAAGAAAACAATTGGACCATCTACAGAACTAGAATACCTTGGAATTATCTTGGATACCGACGAGATGGAGGCGAGGTTACCAGAAGAAAATTTGGCCAGAATATTTCAACTGGTAAAGCAGTTTTCTACAAGGAAATCCTGCACTAAACGTGAGTTACTTAGTCTTCTCGGTCATCTAAATTTTGCCAGTCGTGTGGTCCTTCCTGGCAGATCGTTTGTGTCTTATCTTATTTCGCTTTCCACCAAAGCTCGGGAATTACACCATTACGTCGCCTTGAATTCAGAGTGTTGACTTGACCTGCACATGTGGTCCAAATTCCTGGAAGGATGGAACGGAAGATCGTTTTTCTTGGATAATGCTTACACAGATGCCACCGATCTACATCTGTTCACAGACGCCACGGATACGGCTTTTGGAGGGATTTTTAAAAATCAGTGGTTTCAAGGTTGTTTTCCTGAAGAACTGACCTCGGAAGACCAATCCCTATCAATGGCTTTATTCGAGCTCTATCCTATCGTCGTCGCGTCTGTGCTCTGGGGGGCACAGTGGTATGGTTTAAGAATTGTATTCAACTGTGACAACGAAGCGACAGTTCACATCATTAACAAAGGGCGGTCAAAAATACCCTTAGTTATGAAGTTTATGCGGAAACTAACTCTATGTTCAGCAAAAAACAATTTTATTATTCTTGCTCCACATATAAGTGGTATTAAAAATGTATTGCTGATGCCTTGTCTCGATTTTAGATGGACCGCTTCCGTCATCTGGCCCCACAAGCCAATCCTTTACCGAAACCATGCCCAGCATATTCGAGCCTCATCGCGATCTGAAGAACCATGCCGAACATCTAATTGATGTCTCCATTGAGTCCAGCACTGCAGCAACATACAGAGCAGGACTAGACTGTTTTTTAAGGTTTCTATTGATGTCTCGAATATGTTTAGTCTTTGATAAATTACCTGTGATAAATGAAGACATCCTTGTGTATTTCGTATCCCATTGTCAACTTATGTTACAATTGAGGTATGAAACGATCAAAACCTATATATCTTGCTGTTGTACGTTTTTTCTACATAAAAGATGGCCAATGTCTTATGATTAAAGATTTTGAGAGGCTTCATTGTGTCTTACGTGGTGTAAAAAAACAACAATGCAACATTAGATCAGAGAAATTATCAATCACTTTTTCAATTTTGTCTCAGATGTGTGATGGCCTGAACAAAGGTATTTTTTCACCAATGTTAGATCTCATGTTTGACTGTATACCGTATACCGGGTATTTCCTGCGGCTCGAAATGTTTGCGCTTTAGACCCTAAAAGATATCAAATTACATTCTGCGTTTCCAAATTCTGCGATTACTTTAGACCGCAAAAATAAACATACAATATCATACATGTACATTGTATCAAACTTTGACTACCATTTTTTTATCCGTGTTTCGGGACTCCGCTGGGGGCATTAAGTCCGATACCGTGTGTAATGAGGGTGTTGTTTTGATGATAATTTCCCATTACATAATCAGCTACCTGTTGACACTTTAGATGCAGTAATTGTCGCGTGGTCAATGTTTATCTGACAAATTTTGTCAAAGAAAATGAATATCATACAAGCGCTTGGAATACATTATCCACTTTATCCACATGTGTAGATCGATACGTGTATTTTTTTTGCCTGAGTTTTTAAAAAAATATATCACGTTTTTTAGCGTGTACTTTTTAAGATACATGTATATATACTAGAAAAGACGTCCCTGGTGACATATATAGTTAGTGGTGTTTTTAGAAACTGTTGCACCCAGAAATGATATTACGAGTAAATAAGGGGAAATTACCGCGTACAGACTACTTTGTAGCATAATGACCACGTTTGAGAATACAAACCGACTGAAACCGGTAGATACGGTAATTATCGCAATTTGTGAATAATTTTGTAAATAATATAAGAATAGTTTGCGATTTCAATTTCTGCGGATTTTTCTTATCCGCAAAATACCGCCGCAGAACTTTCCTGTTATACGGTATGTAAAATGCTTTTTTTGGTTTCCTAAGATGTGGAGAATTTACCACAAATGTTCACAAGCAAAAAGATTTTACAACTATACAAGATGTCACATTTTCAGATTTATTTGATCACTGGTTTAGATTTCAGAAACTTCATAAAACTTTTGATATATTAAGGAATGTGTTCCTCAAGATTTGAAAACACATCTAGAAGAAAAGAATGTGAAAACTCTTGAAGAGGCAGCAGTCATATCTGATACTTATCCCTGGCGATACTTATACACTGTCTTATAAAAAAAAAATTCTTACAACATATCAGACAAGCAATAGTTCTAAAAATTCAGACACACATAAAGAGAGTGGTTCAAGGTCTCAGTCTTCCACAAATCCCCAGTCTCCATCGCAAGGTGGTTTTAAGTCCGGTTCAGGACGTTTTGAAGGTTACCCTGGAATAGGGTAGCTTCCTACCTGTAGTTATTGTAAGAGAATAGTCATCTGATCAGTAAATGATTTAAACTTAAGAGAAAAAATGAACTCGACAAAACCCAGCCCCATGCTTGTGCAGCAGTTAGAGGTAATAGGGAAGTCTTAATTTCGATTTGTTCTGACACTCCTGATGTTCAGGGTTCAAAGTCCAGTTCTGTTGATTCTATTGAGGATTATAAGCCCTTTATGTCTCAGGGATTTGCTTCACTAGGTGACTCTAGCGAAATTAAACCTGTTAAGATTTTGAGAGATACTGGTGCTGCACAGACTTTGTTATTAGAGGGTGTGTTTCCTTTGTCTGAGCAGACTTCTACTGGCAGGTCAGTTTTATTACAGTGTGTGGAGCTAGGAGCTAGGCGTCATTGATGTTTCCCTGCATAGAATTTCTGCATAGAAATGGAGGCTGACCATACTCAATCCCTTGACAAGACAAAATTCTCTGCTGACATTGAGTTGAGTGACACTTTCTTTTCTGACCTTGATGCCACTAAAACAGTATGGAGCCACACAAAAAGACGGTGAAGAATATACCTTTATCAAAATTAAGTAGTGATGATGATGAGTTAAATCCACCATTTAACCAAGAGAAGGACATCCTCAGCCCAGAGCAGCCGAGGCCACTAAAGTTGGAGAATGCTTTTATATGAAAGATGGCATTCTTATGCGAAAATGGCGACCACCTTACGCTTCTCCAGATGAAGTGTGGCGTGTTGTTCACCAGATAGTGGGTCCAGCTGCTTATCGTGGAGATGTCATGAGTTTGGCTCACGACACACCTATGGCAGGTCATTTAGGTGTCAATTAGACCTGGTATAGGATTTTGAGTCATTTTTATTGACCTAAGTTAACAAAGGACGTTTCCAAGTTTTGTAAGTCATGTCATGTTTGTCAGATAGTAGGTAAACCGAATCCGAAGATATCATCTGTCCCTCTTCAACCAATTCCATCTTTTAAAGAACCTTTTAGTCGAGTTTGGTCGATTTTGTAGGATCTTTGCCTAGGACTAGGTCAGGGAACCAGTATTTGCTTACCATTATGTGTACATCCACTCGATTAGGAATAATAAGGCAAAGACCAAGTTAAGGCCCTAACCAAGTTTTGTAGGAGCACCTAGGTCAATTCAGTCAGATCAAGGCTCGAATTTTATGTCAGGATTGTTCCAGCAAGTCATGCATGAGTTATTATTATTATCACCGATTTGGTTGGGATTTTCCGATGGCGTCGCGTTTAATTCTATCAGCTACGTCATGCATAAACAATACACGCACCTTAATCACAAATTTTTTAATGGTGGATTCAGCTTACCGTTGATTGGCTGCTGGTTCAGACTAAATTATGCACGGACAGAACAACAACATATCAGAGAATGAAAAATTCACCGGGGTACTCGTGATTGTCGAAATTGAGGTATTTTTCGAAAGTGTACACTTGTGACAAAACATATATATGGTGCATATAGCTGTAGCTCTACGAAGAAATTTTGGGTAAGTAAATATAAAGCTACGTACAGTGCATACGATACTTACGAAAAACTTGCAATATACGGCGCACGAAAAATACGCTAGTTTTGAAAAGTTAACATTATATCATACCACATTTTGGGTAAATATTCATCTTTATTCATGGTGATCGGAGGTTTGGAGACAAGAAAAATAACAAAATCTGCGGTAAAATGTTTGGGGATATTTTAGTATATATATTTACACCGAATGCGGTAGGGTAACAGAAGAAGAAACGAATCGGACACTTGCTTAATGAAGACAAACATGTACATAATCCATTGCACTTTCCACTCGTCTCGTTCTTTCATATCATCGTTCAATTCGTTTATTGACTGTCGATTGCCGATCGAAAGGTGTAGAAATCGAGGAATTCATATCACTTCGACTGGTAAGTTAGTAGGTAATACATGTACATTATTATATAATACATTTACGGTATATACATGAAATGAGCGCGGAGCACATGCAACTTTAAAATATTATATTTTGTTTAACGCCGCACTCAGGACCGTAGCTTGAGACTATGGTTTAACGCCCGCTTACAAGAGAGAGAGAGAGAGAGAGAGAGAGAGAGAGAGAGAGAGTTTTGCGCATAATATAAACGTAGGGGATCCTAAAACTCGATAATGACTCAATATTGGGGAATAATGAACTGTTCTGAGAAAAATTTCAGCTCTGGCATTGCATAAGCATGTACAGATATCTCCGCCTAAGAAAACGAGTTGACCAATCATAAAGTTTTCACACCGGCGGCGTGTATTGTTTATGCTTGACGTAGCTGACAGAATTGATCGTGACGCTATCGGAAAATCCCAACCAAAGCTGTTTTGATAATAAGCAGTATAGATCAACTGCTAATCATCCTGAGTCTCAGGGGGCGCTAGAACGTTTTCATCAGACTCTAAAAACGATGCTAAAGAGCTATTGTTACCAGTATGAGAAAGACTGGGATGAAGGGGTTCATCTTGTATTACTTGCTGCACGAGAGGCAGTCCAGGAGTCTCTTGGGTTCAGTCCTTTTGAATTGTTGTTTGGTTATACAGTTAGAGGTCCATTGAAATTATTAAAGGAAAAATGGCTGACTGAGACTAGTGATCTCAAACTTTTTGATTATTGTCTGATTTCAAAGAAAAACTTTACAATGCTTGCAAATTAGCACAAAAAAATCTGAAGATCTCTCAGATTAGAATGAAAATGTGGTATGACAAAGATGCCAGAAATCGAGTTTTAAGCCATGTAATCAAGTTCTTGTAATTTTACCTATTCCTGGTCATCCTTTACAGGTCAGATATTACGGTCCTTATGAAATTGAAAGCCAGATTAGTAATTTAAACTATTTAGCTAAGACACCAGGTCGACGAAAAGAGAAACAGGTTTGTCACATTAACATGTTAAAAGAGTACTTTGAAAGGTGTGACCGAAGTTTGTAAAACCAGTTTCCACTATAGCAAATTCTAAGACAGTTCAAAATTGTATTGAAAGTGATATAGGTGTAGAGATGAATGATAAAAGATTGTAATCAGAGTGCCCGGTTGAAAAACTCTGAACTTTTGTCTGATTTTGAGGCCAAAATTGGACATTTTAGCATTCACCAAAAAGAACAAGTTAAAAACTTGATGAATGAGTAGGCCTATCATCAAATATTTTTGGGTGTTGCAAAGAAAACTAATGCAGATTGTCATGATGTCATAGTTAGCGACGCTTTGCGTATCAAACAACATCCTTACCTTCTAAATCCAATAAAATTGCAGTACCTAAGGAGAGAAGTGCAGTACATGTTGGACAATGAAACTGTACCAAAACCAGACGGTACCTACCGATTATGTACAGACTTTAGAAAGGTTAACTCTGTCACAAAAACTAATTCATATCCAATCCCTAGAATCAAAGACTGTATTGGCAAAACTAGAAATGCCAAATTTGTCAGTAAATTTGACCTCTTAAAAGGCTATATATATATATATATATATATATATATATATATATATATATATATCTCCAATAAATCTTTTTTCTTGGTACCGGGGATGAATAAACACAAAGAATAAGTCCAATGCTCAAACAACTTTTATCTATAGCGCTTTCGCCCTACCGGGCTCTTCAGTAGATTTAAACAAAGTAAACAAGAACATTATGAGGTCAATCTCGTGACGTTAGACAACGTTAGGGTAGACTGATCTAGAGTCGGACATGATCTAGAGTCGGACAACTTTAGAGCTAATTTTAACAAATTTGGGGTATTAAATGAATCCTCAACTATGATCGACTTAATAAACACATATCAAACTTTTGAGAGTTATCTTTCCTTCTTTGATGACGATATCGCTGTCTTTATGACGCTTGACCTTCAAAAGTACAGAGCACCGGGAAATTCGAAGATCCGCCAGGTAATATTTTGATTGATAGAAGTTATTAAACTTTGCACAATGGGTAAAGATAATCAATTTATATGGTTTTGATGAAAAAATATCATACATTTAGCATATTGAAATCAGAGTATTTACGATTTTTCTAAAATATTTTATTTTGTTTTGATAAATTCAAGTTCATAGGCAATGGACAAATGTGATCTTAAGTCGGACAGTAAAATTCAGTAATTTGATGCAAAGTCGGACACTGTCCGACTTCATATCAACTTATAAAATTACAAGGAGAAATTGTTTGGAGAATATGAAGTTAATTTAGCCTGTGTTAAACTCGTTTCACATAGAAAATTTGAAGATTAAATTATTTTAAAAAATAATTAAATTTACATGTATAAAGAAAAAGACGTAAACAGACTGATTAATATCTATTGGTGGAAAGTGAAACTGTTGAAATGCATACTAATTTGTATTGACTGGAAAATATGTACATGCGCGGATCTAGAGGGGGGTCGGGACCCCCCTCCCCTGGAAAATGAAAATTTATTAAATTTACATAGT
>WFKH01011801.1:57642548-57686722 GCA_016163765.1 Magallana hongkongensis | reverse complement strand
CCCCCCCCCCCCCCCCCCCCCGGGAAAAATTTTCTGGATCCGCGCACATGTTGTAGGTTAGAGGAAATATTTTACATGCAGCCTAATTTCTAAAATTTCAGGGTTATGAAAAACATTATCATAAGAAATATTTTTGCTGTTGGCATGCATCACTGGGGGCCTCGAGAATTGCCAATAGACGTGGTTCATTACTGTAAATGGGAGCCCAACAACCCGAAGGACGGATGCGCTGTGGCCATTTACGCAGATTCCGAGTGTAGGAGAAGAGTGGCCTACTTCAGACGGGAAGACAGCGCCGTCCTTCACACGCTATTCAAAGAACACCTCATGGAAGGTCCATGTTATGTGAAAGCCAAACACCCGGTGTCAAAATTTTCCATCCGAAAAGGGCCAATGCAAAGCATTTCAATAGGATTTAAATGTTGCGATGCAAAAGTTGAAATTATAAGAAAAATGACAAAAAAATTTGAAACGAGAATTTACTAAGCAGTTCATCCAAATATATATTGAAATCATTGTTTTCACCATATTCTCCAAACAATATTTCCGAATAAAATGAAATTGTAAAACTATATCAGTGTGGGTTTTTTTGGTTTTTTTTTTACAGAATAATTTTCACTGAGTTTTACCAAAATATGCCAAAATCTTACACAGACGCAGCAATGAGTGCTGCTGTTGCAGATGTTAAATTCAACAATCTGTCAATAAGGAAAGCTGCAGAAAAATATAAAGTGCCCAAATCTTCTCTGAGTGATCGAATTACCGGGAAAATCCCCGAGGGTGCTAGTTGGGGTAGAAAACCCATGTTTACAGAAAACGAAGAATCTGAAATGGTAGACGTGGCTATAAAGAGGGCTAATATGGGAATTGGATTCAGCAAACCCAACTTTTTTCGCTTTGCGGGGGCCGTAGCAAAAGCTAAAGGCGTGGCACTGAAAAGCGGAAGACCATCAGACATGTGGTGGAGGAGAATGAAAAAAAGACATCCAGAGTTTTCCCTAAGGTCTCCTGAGGCTACCAGTACGGCGCGACACAATGCCATGTCTAGAGATCGCCTTGGTCGTTATTTCAAAGCACTTGGAGAAATTGTTTTATCGCCAAACTTCCATGACCAGCCATCCAAAATATGGAACATGGATGAGACAGGAATTAATTTAGCTCATAAACCAACCAAAGTAATTGCCAAGAAAGGGATCAAAACTTTACACGGAAAAACGTCGTCCTCTCGTGAGCTCATCACAGTAATTGCATGCGCGAATGCAGGGGGCGGTTTTCTACCACCCCATTTCGTATTCCCGGGAAAAACGAAAAGAAAGCTGGAAAGCTACGATATTGAAGTTGCTGCAACGCAATCATCACCAATCAGAGGTGCAAATTTCTCTGTATCTGATTCTGGTTGGACGAAAGACGGGATTGCCAGGCTCTGGTTCACAAATACTTTTTTAAAGAACATTGGACCGTCACGACCTCAACTATTAATTTGCGACGGGCATGGGTCTCACAACAATGTTGAGTTTCTTGAACTTGCAAAAGAAAACGACATCATTGTTGTGGAACTCCCAAGCCACACCAGTCAGTGGACACAACCACTCGACCGATCGGTGTTCAAGTCCTTAAAATGTCACTGGAACACAACAGTAGACAACTTTATCAGAGAAACAGGGGTTTCTGTCGGTAATAAACAATTTCTTAAACTTTTCAGCGTTGCTTGGCAAAAATCATTCACGCCATCGACAATAAGAAATGGTTTTGCAGCTACAGGCATCTATCCTTTCAACTCCGATGTAATTCCAAATGAAGCTTATGCTCCAAACCTCTGCGTTGAATCAGACCAACCGGAAATCTTTAGTTCAACAACGATTTCATCAGGAACCACAACTGACTCTGTGGTTACTGATGAAATCGCTGAATTGGCTTCTCTTCAAACTGAAGACGAATGCCATTTAGAATGCCATTTAGCACAAGACGAGGCACCACTGCTTGATTTATTATGCGCATCCCCTCCCTGCCTCGATGATAGCAATGAGATCACAACTTGTTCAAATAGGGATGCTCTCGCTATTATTGAGAGTACTCTTACACACGATCAAAAACTGATGTTTTCAGCAGCACTCATTTCAGGGGGGAAAACCAAACTTGATCAAGATCCTTTATACCAAAGTTGGAAACATTATACACAACTACTGTCAGCCGATGATGTTCTCCCAACTACCCTGACAACAGAAAAACGAAATGTTTTGGTAAAATCACCCACGGAGTTTGCAGAAAACGGAACATCAGCACAGGATGTTGCAGATGAAATTTTTCCGATCCCTAGACCTGTGTCGACACAATCAACGAAAAAAAGAGCAAATGAATATTTTGTTCTTACTGCTGACGAGATTTTAATTCAAAAAAGACAAGCAGTAGAACTTAAAGCACAAGTGGCAGCGATAAGGGAGAGCAAGCGCAGAGAACGTGAAGAAAAAAAGATGGAGAAACTCAAAAAAAAAGTCATTGTCCAAAATAGAAAGAAGGGCACCGCAGATACAAACAAGAACTTAATCGATATGCTATGATATGTTCTTTACCATGACCTGCCGTTATTAATGCATCGAATTAAATAATGAAATAGATTGTGCAAAGTAAACATGCGTTCGAGGTTGAATGTATTATGTGTTTTGATAATTTTATGAGTGCTTCATCTAATTTAAAATATATGCTTCTCTCTCTCTCTCTCTCTCTCTCTCTCTCTCTCTCATATCTTATTTTTACGGTGGTTTCAAATTGGAAACAATTTCTTTTTATACATTTCAGGTTACATACCTAGCAGGACACATGCGCGGATCCAGAATATTTTTTCCTGGGGGGTCCGAAGGATAATTGTGTTTGCCGGGGGGGGGGGGGGGGGGGTATAGTTTTATAGTTTATATCTGTGTCCAGGGGGGGGGGGGGGGGGTGTCGGGACCCCCCGACCCCCCTCTAGATCCGCGCATGGGACAAAAGAAGCTATTGCGAATAACTAAGCGATACAATGCAATACAATGAACGTTGTCCTGAGACACCTCCCCCCTAAATATACACTTTATTAAGACCATCGGGGTAATTTACTCTCTTATAAGCTTCTAAATATTTTCAATAGTTATATACAAAAAAGTAACACCACTTCATGACACTGAAAATAACTACTGGACACTGTTCGTTATCACCACATGTAATTTTTATATTTATTAGGCACTTTTTAGTATAATTTTCATTAAATTTAGAAGTTTATTAATAGACAGGACGCATCACTGCGCATGCAATCGACTTGGAACTACCAATAGCTAATTTTATGTCCAACTTAAAATCATGTGTCCGACTTACGAACGAATGTGTCCGATTTACGAACGAATATGACTGTTGTTGGTTAGTCACATCACTTAGGCATTATGAGATAAAATATCGAGGTGTTCCGAACATATAAAGTAGACAATTTCAAGCTCTTTCGGACTATACCCTATGCCTTATGGTATGCAATTCGATGCGATCCGCAAACCTCTAGGAAAATGAAGGGTGTCCGACTCTAGATCAGTCTACCCTATACAAACATAGTGTTGACGTGATTATGACGTCAAAACATAGTGACGTCAAAACAATATACAGTGTATAGTATAAGAGTCAACACAAAAAAATGATAAAAGTCCAGTGTCTCTTGTACATAATCTCTTGTACATGCGGAAAGGGAATGTTTTATATTTTCCCCTTTTATAAAGTTAAAGAAAACAATGAACAATTGCGTAAAGCTAAAGAAAATAACTTTGTTAATCTGTTTAAACCAAAGTTAAATTCTTAATATTGTTAATTTTAACATTTACGTATAATATCTCTTCAACTGTACATACATGTATGTAATTATGTACAAGAGACTTATTCTTTGTGTTTATGTATATATATATATATATATATATATATATATATATATATATATTTCTGGAACATTCTGGAGTGGTCAACATGTATGGTCATTTTCTAAAGAACGTTCTTGAATCTTGAATTCCGTGTATGTCCAGGATGTTCTAGTAACATCTTGTTTTTACCATTTCTGGAATTTCCTAGATTTCGGTTAATGTAAATATACACTGTCGATTGTATGCATAGAAAAATATACTAGAGAACAAAGAAACAGGGATAAGATAGGTGTTGAATACTCTCATTGGGACATTGTGTGTACAATAACGGACACTCTATTTTGTGTATGTTTGGATTCTTGCTGTAAGTTTGTACTTTTTGATTTTTATAATTTATTGTAAATAAATTGTTGCTTAGTGTAAACTGTGTGATTTTTGCTGGCACTTCGGGTTATTCTGACCCATACATACGTTAAATTAACGAAATCTGAAAGTTTGGTAATAGAACAATAACCTATTTCCAGATCCAAACCACCAACTTTTATTCTTAAATTTTTCAGCTGTAGATATTGTAAATAGTTTCTCTCTCTCTCTCTCTCTCATTTTACATACGTTTCGTGTATATTGTATTTGTAAGTGATAATATATGTATAACTATCAATGTTTTCAACATATTGTTATTACGTAGCTCATTGTTAAAGTTCGTATAAACGAGCTCGCGCAAGGTTCGCATAAACTCTTTACATAGTTCATTGCTAATTAACTCCTTATTTTATCCTGATCGGATTTAAGCACAGTTTGAATTTGATATACTTTTCCAAATCAGAGAGAAATATTAGCATTAATAAATTAATGGTAACTTCAATGTTATAAATAAAATATAATTATTTAATTATCCATATATGTTGAATATCAAATAATGACTTACTTGTTCGCCAAATACGATACAGAACGCAACACACAAGAAGAAGAATTACAACCAACAACGCGACTACGAAAAAGATCCATGGAGGCGTGGATATATGTTTTCTCGAAACTCTGAAAAGAACCAAAGCAAACGCGATATGAAGACCGCTTGAAAATCACAAATAAACCACAATTTGATTTGTCCGTTTCATTCCATTTCAATAATTATATATATATCAAATTAACATCAAAGACCAAGAAAGCATTAAAAAGTAAGAAAATCATATTTGGCTGTAGAGTTACTCATGAAATAAGTTTCATTGAATTCAAGAACATACTGTATTGTGTTAATTAACCAACTGTAAATCATACAATTAAACGTATGCTCTTTATGACAGTAAAATTCTTCTGCTTCATCTATTTTACGAGACATGCAATTTAATTCAAAGACAATCTTTGTTTGAAGTTTAAATCTATTGCTTGTAAAACATAACAAGAGGCCCATGGGCCGCATTGCTCACATGAGCAACAATAGCCATATTAAAATCAGCTTTATGGAGTCATATACATAATATCTGAACAATTAAGTAGGATAGATCCTGTACGGTTACTCGGTCGGAACGATGGTAACCGGTTTCTTAATCAGTAATCCGTTACTCGTATATAATAAAAAAAGTTGTTTATTTTAACGCAATTTCATTACAAATTTTGTAAATTAAGAGACATTAACATTTGATCAAGTTAAATAAGAGACAGTTAGGGCCCAGGGGATGCGATCATGAGGGAAATTGGTCTAGATCTCTACAGGTATTAATTATGAAGACTTTTAAAAGAACATGCCGTTGTCCTGTCTTGTTAAGATTTCCTTTAATCTAAATCACTTTTGAGTATATTTTTTAATACTAAATAACTGTTGAGTACCGTTACAATTATTATTGTTTGAGCTACTTTCAATGTTTTCTTTACATTTTGTTTTTGAAAATTTAATTTATATGGGAAATGCATTTGTTTATATTGGGCATATCGTGTTATTACGATCAGAAAAAGATGATTACTTCAAACGGAACATCTAGAGCTTGTCATATGAAAACTTTAATTGACCTTTGTCGACCACGTTTTGTTTGATAAGTTGAATTAGCTAAGAAATTGTGACGGCTCGTTCATTTAGATTTTTTTTATGATGAATATATTTTATTAAAAAGTTCTTCTTTAATCATACTTTAAACAAAATATTCCTTTCGTGGAATTTATGACACTTATCAAAAAGGAAAAATATGACATAAATTTGTGTAGTGATACGAGTAACCGGTTAATCGGTCAGAGAGAATTGCGATTAAACGATTAGCAATTCTGCAATCGATTGCCATACTAAGGCAGTAGATGCAGATTGATGGGTGATTTTTATTAATGACAGGTGTAATGCACTGCTTTGGTTGAATTGGTTTTAAGCTTAGATGTCGAATGACCGATCGGGTGACGGAGAGGATCGCAAAATAATTTTACCGATGAGTGTCAAGCAAAACCTCCAGCTGATGTGACAGTTTGAAATAGATCCAAGATGGCGGCGATTGGTACCTTGTGTATTATTAGATATAGGGTATTTTTATTATGAGAAAAGTATATAACGTCAGGTGCCTGTGATAAAAAAGCCTACTTTTTTGGAAATCATTTCTTAAGATCTAAGATGCGGACCAGTCTTATTATCCTAGCCCTTAACGTATTAAAGAATACACAATTGTAATATGAACTATAAACAATTATAAAAAGTGAAAGAATGTTACTAAGAGCTTGATATGAGGATATATAAAGATATGAAGATGCTTACATTGTAACACGAAAGGCCCATGGGCCACATCGCTCACCTTAACAATAGTCCTTGTATAATTCTATTTCGAAATATTTAACTATGATACTCTTTAAAAATATGATAAAACTCTCATATATTCCATGATTTGACAATACATTAAATAGTGCATCAAAAGATGCTTATTTTTTTTGGACATCCTATCCTAAGATCTAAGATGCATCAACTGACCAATCTTATTATCCTAGGCCTCAACGTAATAAAGATGAAAAAATTCTAAAATGAACTATAAATAACTATAAAAAGTGAGAGAAGGTCGCTGTGACCTTCATATGAGGATATGAAGATATGAGGATGCGTACTAATAACTAAGGCCTAACAAAAATAATGGTTTGTTTCCGCTTTCATGCTGAAAAAAAGTAGGGTTGGTCGGTCGGAAATTTTGTTTTATTTTTTCAAATATTTTTCCCCCTTTAATCTTGCAGTATCCATACATGCCGGTTAGATACTGACACTGCTGAATGGTATAAAATGAGAAATACTTTTAATATCATTCCTGACTATTAAGCTGGTCTAAAGAAAACACAAACATGATATTATATAACAGATACTTCCTCTGCCAGCGATGAGAGCATTATTAATATCTACAACACATGGAAACATACAGACATTTTGAAACAAAACTTTTGAGATACACTGATTTGAAAAGAGTAACTGCTTCAAGCGTTTTTGTGACCAAAATTTTGAGTAATTTTTTTCCAAATCGGATAAAAACGGAAATAAACGATTTTCCATCAAAAATCCTTTAAAAAAGTTTTGAGTCGGGGGGTAAAAGCTAGGATCGGTCGGGAAAGCGGAAACAAACCATTTTTTTTTAGGCCTAAGGGTAGCATTGTAATTCTTGAAAAGAAGATTTTAAAACATTTTCCCTATATCTTTCGCTGATGGCCAAATAAACCTTATAATATTTTTGAAAAAAATATTTATGAAAATTAAAATAAAGAATTGTAGATATTTTTTAAACCTATGAATCAACTGTCACTAGCATTAAACATCTGCTATACAATCATAGTTCAACAAGAAATCGAAACGAAATAGTGAAATTCAAGAGAAATTGGAAAATCTCAAATTCGAACCGATCCCGATTGTAATGAAACTGATCCCGAACAAAATCATATAAAGTTTGAATATATCACAATTTTGCACAAAGTCCAGGTTGTTTAGCTGTAAAATGGTTTTGTTTATTTACTGGTCTTCTATATTGCATACCAATTACTCAGAATAAACTGAAGTATTTTTGGGAGTAAAATTTCAATCTTAAAATGATTCTGATCGGGATCACCTTTTTTTCAATCAGAATCGGTTCAAATTTGATAAACTGATATTTTTTTTAAAATTTTGCATTTTCGTTTTAATTTCTTTGTAAAATATCATTGTTTGATTTATGTGATTTAAGTGATAAATGTGACCATTTGCTATTCTTTGGATTTTATCCACAGATGTAAAAGACATAAAAGAATAACTTTAAATTTTCAGAAACATCTTTAATTTTTATTTTAAAACTAAAGACTTGACCAGAGGATCATTGGCATGTATGTATTCATAATTATATTACACTTCAGTTGAGAACAAGTTTTAAGCTCTTAAATACCCTATTTGCGGTCAAAACAATTTTTTCCCATTTCACAGAAAAAATACAAAATTCATATAAAATAATCAAAAGCCGATATTGGTCTCTGTTTTTTGGAAATCGTATTTCAAAAAAGATTCTTTATCGATCCATCAAATAAAATGTTGGTCTGTCGAGGAACCTTAACTGTTCGTTTGCCATTAGATGTTTTATTCTCAGCTGTTTTATAAACTAAATATGGAAAGTTATCATAGTCTATCAATGATTCCTACATTGTAAAAAAAAAAATAAAAATTAAAACTTCGTAGGAACTAAGATCCACTCCTTTGCAGTTGTTTGAAATTATTTCGATCCCGATTAAGTGTAAATCATTGATGTCGGGATCGAAATTCAAAATGACTAACCGATAAACTTATTACCAAACTGTATTTTTTTTATTTGGAGACTTCTTTAAACAAGAGGCCAATAGGCCTTAACGGTCACCTGAGTACAATAGCCCATACACAAACTTGTCGATGAGTCTCATGTATGCATTTAATTAAGTTTTATTCTGGAGTAGAAAAATTATAATATTGTAATGACGACCACCTTCCTGCCTGAAATCTTTAAAAAAGGACTATGAAACCTATAATTTTAGCGAAAAACTTATACAGATCATAAAAGAGTGCATGACCTGATATTGAAAAGGTACAAGGCTCTGATAGAAAATAGTTTTCCCACATTTGTTAAATTTCAAGATAGGTTTTATGTGTATATGTTTTCATAGATAAACTAAAACAAGGTGGCTAGTAGACATGTTTTATTTAAAACAACCTCTTATCCCCCATCCCCAGAGGCAGACAGAAACTCTCCCTGTGGGCATTTAAACAAAAAAAAACAAAACAAAAAACAGCTTTAAAAATATTCCTGTCTCACTGGATCTGTTTCAATTTTGAACATTCAACCCATGGAATCTTGGAGCCACCATCTGATATACAATGTATATACCAAAATTATTTTACATGTACTGTTTATCAGTGATTTTGGTTAGCCAATTAATACTTTACTATTAATGAGTCTATTTGTTTAATCAAAGAGTTCAAAGACTGTTTTTGTTTCAAATAAAAAAAAACTTGCATAGTTCTTTTGATCATACAACTTCTTAATAATATTATATTTAATGTTTAATAACTCCATTATGAGGAAGCAAGGGAAGATAACTCCATTATGAAGAAGCAAGGGAAGATAACTCAATTAACTTTCACAATATCTTAACTTTGATAGACAGATTCATTCTCTCTTTTCTAAATATGTGAATTAACCCATTTCTTTCATTGAAATTCCTGAGCAGAATAAAATAATAAGACAAATATACAGCCCCCCCCCCTCCCAGCCATAACCCTTGCCTTACATGTAGTTGACATGAAATATTATTAAAGATGACAACTTAATGTTTTTTTCTAAATATGCAGTCAGTTTTTATTCGGTGTCAGTAGACCTTTATTAAACATTTTATATACATTAACACTAAATGACCATTTTGGCCACACCCTGCATTAAGAATCCATACCCTATACCCTATATGAGTGTTTTGGCCCATCTGCCCTAAATTCAAATCCCTACATTGAGAGACATATGAAATTTTAAATTTTGATAGATGTTTTTAATTTCTTTCTTTGTATGCAGTCAGTTTTTATTCAGTATCAGCAGAAGTATAAAAGAAGACGATTTTTTAAAACATTAATTGCATTAACACTATATGACCATTTTGGCCCCGCCCTAGAGTCAAAACCACTACCTCGGGGGACATGAAATTTATAATTTTGGTAGAGGTTTTCCTGGTCTACAAAATTATGAATTACGTTTTCCCTACAGGTGTGTGGGAGTAGAGAAGATAATTTTTAAACATGATATGCATTAACACTATACATCCATTTTAGCCCCGCCCTAGAGTCAAAACCCATTCTCCAGGGGACATAAAATTTACAATTTTAGTAGAGGACTTCCTTGTTAACATAATTATGAGGTCAGTTTTTCTTACAGATGTGTGAGAGTAGAGAAGAAGATTTTTAAACATTATATGCATTAACACTATATGCCATAATGCCCCCCCCCCCCCTACAGCCTGAACCCCTGACCCAGGGGCCATGAATTTCACAATTTAGGTAGAGGAGTTTGTGGACATCATAACCATGCATTCAGTTTTTTAAAGAAAATTTTCTAAGGTTTAATACATTGTAACTATATGGCCATATTGGACCCTTCCTAGAGCCTGAACCCCTGACTCAGGAGCATGAATTTCACAATTTTGGTAGAGAGCTTCATGGACATCATAACCACGCATTCAGTTTTTTCCTCACATGTGTGGGAGTAGAGAAGAATATTTTTGAAAATATGGTGGGGTTTTTTTTTTTTTACATATTTGGCCCCGCCCGTGGCGCCCCGGGGATGCTAGAGCCATGAATTTCTCAACTTAGATTCTTCTTACCATAGAGATACTTCACACCAAAAATGGTAACAATTGGCCTTGTAGTTTTCAAGAAGAAGTTAAAAATGTAAAATTGTTAACGCACGACGCACAGACGCACGACGACGGACGAAGACCAATTGCAATAGGTCACCTGAGTGACTCAGGTGACCTAATAAAAACGCACTTGTCTAGTCGGACAAGTGCCGAGCAAAATTAACTCGTCCGTATTTTTTTCACGGGTACCGGACAAGCGTTAATATCAAGCAATGTGAGAAGATTTTAATTTAAACATTTTCCCTACACATTTTTTTTTATTGAACTTTGAACCCTTTTGGGGCCCCAGTATTAATCCGGGGTCATGGTTTTCACAATTTAAAATCTAACTATCTTAGGATGCTTGCATACTGTATATAGGGAAATAATCGCTCCCGTTTTATTTTCGCCCCTTTCGCCCTCGTTGTCAGCGGGCGAATTTTAGACTGGGCGAATTCCAATGTCTCAAATAATCTCTCTTTATAAACAATTGTGTCTGGGCGAATTCAAGACGGGGCGAAACTGTTTGCAAGTATAGAAGGGCGAAAATTACACGGAGCGAAAATAACCCTCTATACAGTAGTGATCCCACAAATTGTAGCATTGTAGTTCTTGAGAAGATTTTAAAACATTTTCCCTATATATATCTATGTCAAACTTTGAAACCCTCTTAGGGCCCCAGTCATAGTCTGGGGGTCATAATTTTAACAATTTAGAATCTTCACTATATATACAATATATATACTATCTTAGGATGCTTCCATAGTAATCTCACAAATTATAGCATTGTTGTTCTTGAGAAGAAGATTTTTAAACATTTTCCATATATATATCTATGTTAAACTTTATACCCCTTGTGCGGCCCCAGTATTAGTCTGGGGGTCACAATTTTAACAATTTAGAATCTTCACTATATATACAAGCGTTGGTGTAAATACTGGCATTTCTAGTCCAGTGGTTCTTGAGAAGAATATTTTTTAAGACACACCCCCTTTTTTCACTGTTTCGCAATTAAGTCCCTTTTAAAAGGGTTTTTTCTTTTATTTTAAGAAATTAAAATCCCCTTCCCATAAAGATGCGTTCTATCAAGTTTGGTAAAATTTGGCCCAGTGGTTCTAGAGTTGATGTCAAAAATGTCAAAAGTATATAGACAGACGGACGGACGACGGACAACAAGTGATCAGAAAAGCTCACTTGAACCTTCGGTTCAGGTTACCTAAAAAAAGCAAAATCAATTAATGAAAGCCAATGAACTCATTGAATTAGTCTATTGTCCCGTTGAAACATATTTTGAAACTTGAAAGTTAGGGAAAAAAATGGAATGCTCCACATTTCTTACACAAATACACCTATACACTACATCTACATTGTGCATATCCTCTGCATAATTTTTCATTAAATTTACTACAGATTCGATTAAAAAATATCGATCGTTTGTCTAAAAATGTCGTTATAACGTGTATAAGGCGAGTGCAAATATAGCGTGTAAAGCATGGTAGGAAAGTTTCTGTGCAAGAAATGGCACCCCCTATCAAAACTCTTTATTGTCTTTTTTTCATATGAATTTTATCAAATTTACATGACAAATTGTACAATTTCACGTCCTGGTAAGTAAGGATATTCCCAACGATAGCATTAGCAATTATTTTATGTTTACGCCAAAAGTTACGACTACCCTTGGCCAGGCGTATATCTTTGGCTTATTAATAATTTAGGTCGGGCGCAAAGTAACGCCCTTTAGTGAAACAAGGCTTAGTCCAAAAATTTGACTAAAGTCCGGATTTACGCCAGGCGTAGAGTTACGACGGGCGTACGCCCTTTAGTAAAACGAGCTCCAGGGGCTCGTTTCATAAAGAAGCGTTTTGGGCCTAACTTTAATCCGGAGACTTACATCGAAACATAGTCAGGCGTATTTTGCATTTCATAAAGCGGCGTAACTAGAGGCGTAAACTTTAGGCTATCACTATGGCATTAGTTCTTGACAACGCAGCATTGCACATGCATAAAATTGTTTCTAATACGCCATTATGTACAGGTGTATGTAGCATGTAAAAATATGATCAATTCTAGAGGAACTAGAAATTGCAATAATTTTACTTAAACTATTTAAGACTTGATAAATTCTTGTTTTGGTATGTAAAAGATGCATACATTACTACTATACCATGGTTAAATTATCTGAATAATAATTATTTTCCTTAAAGAATTTACCAAACAGTAAGCACATTTTATTAAAACTAGTGGACTAATTGTTCTCAAGCAAATAGAGGTCTTTACACCCTATTTTTTTAATGTATAAAACATTTCTGTTTCAATAGAATCGATGAAATGATTCCCATGCGTTACTTAAAAAAATATGTCAAAAGATCTAGTATAATTTTATTTGAAAATTTGACCTTGATTTTTGACCTTTATGCGATTTTGATCGGCTAAGTTAGACGCTTCCATCCCAGGTGGTCCGATGTATCTATAATGATTGATTCAAAATTTGTTAGTGTTTTATTAAACTTTAGAAACTTTCAGGGGCAATAACTGCCAGAAGGGGGCTTAACGCCCTTTTGGTATGAATAAATTGAAGGAGCCTCCAAGTGAACTAAAGACATTGGTAAAAGATTCAAGTCTCTATCTCTTATGGTTTCAGAGGAGTAGCGATAACTATCAGGCAAAGGGTCATTTTTTACCATAACTTTTAATGGTCAATTTCATAAAGAAAAATTGTTTCAATATATCTAATGATAAAAAAGCTGTCCCGAGAAAAAAGAAGAAGAAAAAAAACCTAGTAGACTAATTGTTATCGAACAATAAGAGGTATTTCCACCTCATTATTTTTTATGTTTAGAATATTTTTGTTTCAATAGAATTAATAAAACATTTTCTATGCGTGACTTCATAAAGAAGTGTCAAAAGATTAAGTATGCAAATTTTTTGTTTGACACTGACCTTTGACCTTAATGTCATTTTGACTGGTCAAGGTCAACTTTTCAATTAGAAATGGTCCGATGGCCCTACGATGTAAGGTTCAAAAGTGTTTGAAACAAAATTAAGAAACTTTCAGGGGCGATAACTGCTTAAAGGTGACATCGAATCCTTTTGGTATGAATAGATTGAAAGATCCTTAAAGTCAACTAAAGACATTGATAAAAGTGTCAAGTCTCTATCTTTAACGGTTTAAGAGGAGTGGCGATAACAAGCATTTTGCACAAAAGGGACAATAGCTCTACAACTTTATCGAGGCGGGGGCTGAAGGGCAATATTTCAAAATGTCTTATGAAGTCCTACTACATCCATGAAAACCACCATAAACATAAGAGATATTGAATGTCAAATGACCTTGATCTTTCTGTCATTTTGATCGGACTAGGTAGACGCTTCCATCCCAGGTGGTCCCATGTACCGATGATTATTATAGATATTTAATTAATTATACTAGATGATACCCCGCGCAAGCGCGGGAATTAACACTTTACACATTATTATGATATAATGCTTAATGTTGAACCATATTTTTTTTGTTCATTTTTGTATATACTTTGTCCGATATTTTCCTTATCTTATTCTTTAAAATTGAAATAACAAACAAACTGCATGGATATTTAGAGGAGCGGGCAGGGATGAAAAATCTAAACTGAAATGGATAATATATACATGTACGTGTTTGTTGCAGCTGACTGAAAAAAAAACCTTTTTTTGTATTTACAGTGGAGCCTCAGTTATCCGGACGCTTTCGTTCCCAAGTCAAATCGTCCGGGTAGGTGAAGCGTCCGGATATCTGAAATGTGTCTATTGTTGTCACAAATGATAAAGTATTTGTTTATAATGAGTGTTAATATTGGGGTTGCCTTTCATATGAAGTAGCAACAAATTAAAGTTGTCTGTTGAAATTCAACTTTTTAATACAATTAAGGAACACCGCTTTACATCGTTAATAAAAAATATTAACCGGACTATAATAATTACCGAATTTAGTTAAATTCGTGTGATAGCTGCTTATTTACGTTATTTTTGTTTTACATTACGTTTAAGGTACCTCACTACACCTTGAAATATTTTCTAAAATCAGCAGAAAATTACTTGATTATGATAGATATCATAATGAATAAGAAGTATTTAAGTCAAATAGGCAAAAAAATGTGCAATTTTGGATGAAAAATTACATTTTGGAAAATTAAATTCAGTAAACTTGAACAAAAGCTCCAGGCGGATTAGAACTCATGATCTGCGGTTCAGAAACCCAATACTTTAACCACTGAGCTACGACGATATACAACCGAATCGAACGATATAAACAGTTTAACAAAACATTTAAATCGCCATCTTGTGACGTAGTGTCTTAAAAAGTATAAGTCTGGGTGTAGTGAGGTACCTTAACGACACGCCAATTTCTACAATAATTGATGATTTAATTTATTTGTAATCTTCAAAAACGTTTATTTGATTAATAAAATAATTTGTTACTAGCTAGAAAGTTACAAGATCCACAGATGCACTTACGATGAGTTAACATGCTTTCATTTTGTTTTCTTAGTCTACTTCCGGTTTTGACTTAATCTATCAAGGCATTCATGAGACAATTCGTTTAAGATAACTCTTTTGAATAGATTAACCACCAACATATGTAAAACTTTCCAGGTTTTTTTAAAATTAATTTCGCACATTCTTCTTTTGAAATAAAGGGATGTTTTAAAATGTAATGACACTTGACAGGTGTACAGGTAACGATACCCAAGCCACGTGCAGTGAGGCGTGACTATTCCTGTCCGACTATAAGCACTGTCGGTAGTTTGAAAGCGATTTGGGAAGTTATAGTGTTTATACAAGCTACATGTACTCATGAGGGTCTGACACCTGAAAAAGGTGTGAAACTCAATTGACAGACGTAAATTCTAAAGTATGGAGTGGGGTATCGTAATATTTTACCGTCCGGTTAAATGAAGCAAAATTGATAGTTAAACTGTGTTTTGTGATTAAAACTGGCCGTCCGGATCGCGGAATTCCGGATAAATGAGACAAAATAACGTATAAAAAATCTGTTCCCAAGTAAAATCGTCCGTAAATTGAAGCGTCCGGTTATCTGGCGTCCGGATATCTGAAGTCCCACTGTATTTTAAACCAGTGAATGGGTATCTAGTGTATCTCTCTCTAAATTTGGTTCTTTAGGTCAATTTTCAATATAATTTCTATTACTGTCCCAAATAAGAATTTCAGATAAAAGACTGTTTTGAAAAACAATTTGGAGGGGGAGGGGGGCATCCCCATTAAACTTCCCCGTTTTATGCATACATCATTTATCCTTATTGACGTAGAATTTGATAATATGTTCATTAATGTTTACAAATTAATGACTAAGGTTTACAACCAATCTGTTGTGGTATGAAAATGTATGAAATTAAAACACGCTAGGTTATGCATTATTATCCATTTGCATGCATATTTTAAACCAAAGTTGTCAGATTTAAAGTATCTGCCCGATGTTTAACTCGAACTACACTTTCCGCCATGATGTCAATTAGTCAACCCGTTTCTGGGCACCCTGTTCTGGAAAGCATTAATACAGAAATTGCATTAATTGTTCCATTTTATTTATTAACTTTTTGTATTAATCGAAGTCTGATCCAAGGTATCTGCCCGCGATGCATAATGAACTCGTCCTACACTTTTCGTTTAATTAGTCAATCCGCGTTCTTAGTTACCCCGTTCTGGAAAGTTCTATCCCATTCTCTCACCAGAGGTCGTGCTTCGCAAGCGACTGAGTATCAAAAGTAAAATCGCCCACTAAAGAAACGAATTGACTCATTTTATTTATTCGACATTTGTCAAATCTTAACTTCTATGTGTTCTTTAAATAAGCTCACGGTAAATATATTCACTCTTTACGTAATCATTCCATATTATTTCATTGCAAGTATATATTTTGATCGAGACTATCCCTGACTTTGATCCGCCAAAACGTGTCCACCACCTTACTCTCATTTTTGCTATTTCGGGCTTGTTTATCGAAAATGAAAGTAGGTTTTTTTAATTAATTTCACAATAATAACTTATCAGTTAAAATTCAATTATACCTTACGAACATCATCACACATGTGTTGAAATACCAAAGGTGTAGGCAAGTACTCTGGTGCAGGGATTTTGTAGTTTATTTGCAAAATGCCTTAATTTATAAGTATAGATATTTTACATATTTTATAATTATATTATTCAAAAGTTGTTAGTGTTTTTACTGAATGTTCGAAACTTTCAGTGGTAATAACTGCTAGAAGGGGGCCTCGAGCCCTTACGCTATGAATAGATTGAAGGAGCCTCTAAGTAAACTGAAGACATTGGTAAAAGCTTCAAGTCTCTTCCTTTAACGGTTTATGAGGAGTAGCGATAACAAGCATTTTGTACAAAAGGGGCAATAACTCTATAATCGTTTCAAGGTAGGAGCTGAAGGGTTATATTTTGAAATGTCTTAAGAAGTCCTACTACATCCATGAAAAAGTTTCTTAATAACTTCATAAACAAAAGAAATATGAAAACTCATTAATACACAGATTTTCATATGACCTTCACCTTTGACCTTTATGTCATTTTGATCTGCCAAGGAAGACACTTCGATCCCAAGTGGTCCGATGTCTCTACGACGTATAGTAAAAAAGTTGTAATTGTTTTTCAAGAACCTAAGAAACTTTCAGGGGCAATAACTTCTAGAAGAGGACATCGAATCCTTCCGTTATGAATAGATTGAAGAAGCCTCTAAGTGAACTTAAGATATTAGTAAAAGTTTCAAGCCTCTATCTCTTATGGTTTCAGAGGAGAAGCGATAACAAGCATTTCATACACAAAGGGCAATAACTTTGTAAGTTATGGGGATTATCTGTGTAGGAACTGATGGGCAATATTTGGAAATGTCATAAGAAGTCCTATGACATCCATTTAAAAGTGTTTTTATACCATTCTAAACAATAGAGATACGAAAACTAATTAATACACAGATTTTTTTTTACCTTTGACCTTAATGGTTTTTTGATCGGCCAAGGCAGACGCTCACATCCCAAGTGGTCCGAAGTCTCTACGAGGAATAGTAAAAAGTTTGAAGTTTTTTTTTTAATTCAAATACTTCCAGGGGCAATAACTGCTAGAAGGGGGCCTCAGATCCTTTCGATATGAATAGATTGAAGAACCCTCTAAGTGAACTTACGACATTAGTAAAGTTTCAAGTCTCAATCTTTAACAGTTTTAGAGAAGTAGCGCATTTTGTACAAAAGGGGCAATAACTCTGTAACTATTTCAAGGTAGGGGCTGAAAGGCTATATTTGGAAATGTCATAAAAAGTCCTATGACATCTCTTTACCATCCTAAAGAAAAGAGATATTAAAACTCATTAATACACAGATTTTCGAGTGTACTTGACCTTTGATCTTTATGTTATTTTGATTGGCCAAGGTAGACGCTCATATCCCAAGTGTTCCGAAGTTTTTACGACGAATAGTAAAAAAGTTACGTGTTTTTATTTAAATTTAAATACTTCTAGGGGCAATAACTGATTTAAGGGGGCCTCAGATCCTTTCGGTATGAATAGATTGAAGAACCCTCTAAGTGAACGTAAGACATTGGTAAAAGTCCTAAGTCTCTATCGCTTATGGTTTCAGGGGCTCGTTTCATAAAGGGGTCGTACGCCCAGACTTAGCGCTACGCCGGTGTAAATACGGGACTAGTTCGAATATTTGCGTTTCATTAAAGAGCGCATCTTTACGTCCGACTAGATTTAAGCCAAAATTTTACGTCTACTCATAGGTAGGCGTAAGTTCGGACGTAAACAGAAGTAAGCATATATATTATGAAACGACGATTGTATTTTATCACTTATGCGATTTAAATTACATATATTGTCACAGATATTGAGAAAGAACGATTTATACTTTAAATTCTGGAATCTGATTGCCACAATAGTTTCTCCGGATTTAATGTGCACAAAGGGTTTCTCCCGAATAAATGTGCACGAGAGAGAGAAAGAGAGAGAGAGAGAGAGAGAGAGAGAGAGAGAGAGAGAGAGAGATCATCTAAGGTGAGAAATACATCTACTTTTAAAATTTATATAAAAAAAAACTATCGACATATCTTTCACAAAGCATGTTTCTTGTAATTAAAGGACTCACATTATATTTTTCTAAAACATTTTTCTTTCTTTCAACAACATTACCATGAACAAGTTTACATCACATTTAGTAATAACTTTACTTTTAAAAACACTCATTAAGATTGCCCCCGAGAAAATAGCTATTAAATTTTTTTTGGTATTTGAACAGTATATTTTTATAACCTACGATGTATGTACCAGTAGATGCATTAATATTGAATGAAGTAATCGAAGCCGATGATGCACAATCACACACTTGATTTGTGATTCTCTTTTTAAAGTGTAGATATGTTATTGATACAGGGTTTTTAAACTACATGAATGATGACATATTAGAGTTAGACAAATCTGCAATTCAAATTGATTTGATAAATACAAATTATAATTTTTAAATACTTGAAACAGAAAGTGTAACTTATCATAATACATGTACACATGTATAATAGTGATAATAATATAATATATTGCGCTAAAAATACAAAACATTGCGAGATGATTAAAAACAAGAATGCATTAATTTTGTTTTAGAACCTCTAAAATTCATTTCAATTGAAATGCGCAGAAAATTGGATTTGAACATAAAATTAACAAATATGCAACTTGTTAATTTACACCGACCCAGTAAATTCAAAATTTTTAATATGATAAATGTAATAAGTTAACATATATTTTGGACTTCCTAGTTACTTAAAATGATATATTGATAATTCTATTCAGCACATTACACAAGTAATGTACTTCAACCAAAATAATGCCGAGTAAGGACCCGCTTTAAAAGAAAAAAAGTAGTTTACATTGGTGTATATTTTAGCAGTCTATGTACATAAATAGAAACAATGCAGGTCAATAATGAAACATACATGTATTATACGGATATTTCATTTAAGATTTACATGCGTGTTTGACGTTAAATAATACTTCTTGCGCTGGTAATCCAGAAAATCATATTCACTAATACCATTCATTGTTTTCCGTTAAATGTTTTATGTATTTGTGTAATTTATTTTGATGTGCTTTTTGTTCGGTAAATTGTTGAAGGAAAAAGAATATTATTTACAAATGTTAACCTTTATACATACTGAAACAAGAATTTATCAAATCTTAAAATATTTTAATTACATAACAGAGTAATATAGAAACAATTTATGCATGAGCAGTGCTGCGTAGTCAAGGACTTATGCCAAAGCTATAGTCTAAAGTTTACGCCTCTAGTTACGCCGCTTTATGAAATGCAAAATATGCCCGACTAAGTTTTGGTCTAAGTCCTCGGACTAGACTAAAGTTAGGCCAAAAATTTAGGCCTCTTTATGAAACGAGCCCCAGAGGAGTAGCGATAACAAGCATTTCCTTTACAAAGAGCAATAACTTTGTAAGTTCTTGGAGTTATCAGGCAAAGGGTCGTTTTGTGCCATAACTTTTAATTGCCATTTGATCGGAAGGCGAGATCGTTACACCTACGCTGTGTCACTTCTTACTTAAAATAAAGTAAAATTTTGTTATGTAAGTCAATTTGGATGATAGAAAGAAGAGCACATGGCGATCCCCGGGCTCCATGGGGGCATCCATGTTTGATACCCAAAGTTGTGCATGAAGTAAATACAAATAAACTAATTCAATAAATGCATTTGACCGCTGTAGAATGTCTCAAATAATTCTAGAAAGGTCGCTGGCATGCTTGGAGGAAAATAGGAGAGACAGAAAAGAAAATGCAAATTTAATTCGTATAAAATCAGAAAATGAATACTTCTGGGTTTTAATGCTCGTATGTTCATTAGATGCTACCTCAGTTGTGGATTAAAACGAAAACAAGACACAAACATGCAGCAGAAGCTTTTATTTACATTCGGCAAACAGCACATGGTGAAATTTCAAATGCAGGAATTAGAGTTGTCGGTCTTTAGCCGTGATGATTTCTTGTTTGACATTGTTAAATCTGCTTTCAAGTTGGACTGATAGAAAATATAGGCTTTGAAGTAGGTTTCTTCCATCTTTCTATTTGATTGGTCTTAGGAATCGGGAGTAGGAATTTTTTTCTGCATTGAAGGCCAAAGCACGACATTGGAGACTCAAAAGCCGTAAACTTGATATCTTTGTTAAAAATTCGTCTTTAGCTCTGATCTTTGCACAATGTCGCTGTAAAGTGTAAGAATGAAGTCCAACGTCTTCATAAAAAACTTAAGGTCCAATTACGCGTGAACCGAAAGTGGGCGAAAAGAGAGAAGCAAATGCTTTCAAACCTCTCGATGTCTCTTGCATAAGAGTATTCGAACTTTTGAGTGCCCAGAATAGTTCAAGGTCAGGAGGTCAAGGTCACTCTTTCAGGGTATACGATTCCTCCGAAAGCTCAGAAATCTTTGCGGCACGACAGCGTTTCACATTTCTGAATGACCTTTACCTTTCACATTGACCTTTTCGGCATACGAAAAGGTCGACGATACCATCGCAAGTGGTTTCGCGTCTCTACGACTAGTCATTCTCATATTTTGAATTTTTCGCGAAATCTCAGACATTCGTTGGACAGTCATTCAAATCAAAAACCTTTTGTTTTTCGGAGATCTGCAACTACTTGTCAGACCGAGATCATCCACAAAGGATTCGCGCACCCAAGTGTCACGGCTTTTGAGGAGTAGCGATATCAAACTTTCAGGCGAACGCGTCGATGGCTTTGAAACGTGCGATGTAGATCCTTAATGAGGACAGATATTGGTGTTTCGTTTAAAGGAACCGATTAGAATCATTAATACAAACATATTTAAGTTACTTGAAATAGACTTGTCGAGTCTCTTGGCCCCTAATTATAGAGGCCAGTCCCTTTTTCTTGATTTGGTCCCTTGAATACTTACATTTTTTCTTCTTACACCTATCTAAAATATTTGTTCATTTTTGAGATACAAGAGATTTAATATTTTAGGGGCCAGCCCTGTAGATCCTTAATTGGGATAGACATTGGTGTTTCGTTTAAGAGAACCGATTAAAATCACTAATACAAATATTTTCTCTTCTACACTGCTTAACAAAATATGTTTCCTTTTCTAGATGAATTGCGTCAAAGTTTGAGGAATCTGGTCCCTAAAATACCTAATTACGTAACAAATCGGCGTGGCAATAATTTTTTGAAAGTTATTGTTACAATAAACAACTTTGCTTCTATAATGCATTAGAAAATCTTGATCGTTTTTGAGTTATTTGTAATTGCGTTTACGAGTGTCTTGGCCCATAACTAAAGAGGCCAGCCCCTGTTTCTTGATTTCATATAAAAGAGCTTTAAATTCTCTACCATTTTTGTTATATATTTTTTAAAAAAAATATATAAATTAATAAAAAGATACAGATCAAAACGTATAAAAATTTTGATTAAAAATTCGAACCCAATTTTCGCGCCTAGGCGAGCTCCAAGAAACGGCGCCGCTGGCTTCAAATAACTAATGGTTCACAACTTCACACTGAGGTCTACCTATCCTGAAAATTTCATAGTCATATCTCTGATAGTTTCTGAGATCAGCTCTGCACAAAATAGGTCGTAAAATTGTACAAAATGGCCGATAAATCGGAACCGGAAGTGATGACAAAAATGTGTCAAGTTCAAATCAAGTCCAATCATCTAAGAAATCGCGTGTACAAAATTTGTGTAAAAAAATAACTAGATGCGATCTCGTTGCACGCAACGAGCAGGTCTTCCGTCCGTTTTTTGAATATAATACCAAATTGTCGATATATGTCCCCATTGAGGACCGTCATGTGCGAGGTCGACCCTTTTTAAGATTTAGAAAACAAAATATTTGTTCAATTTGAAACAGCTCTAACACATCAGGACAATTTTGATAAGAAAATGTTGAAAAAATTTTCAATTGTTTTTGAGATATTAAGAAAATGACTTTGGCCCCTTTTACATCCCTACTTTTAGAAGCTGGCCACTTGCTCTTGATATCTTTGAAAAGGTCTCGGTACTTGTATCCTTTTTAGGCGGAAGCGCCTATTGCAATTGCTTTCATGACCTTCTACGTCACAGGTCAAATTCCTCCCCTTTTCATGTTAAATCTATCAGATGATATTTAAACTAAGGGCATACAACTCTCTACCCCCCCCCCCCATTTTCACCGTTCGACCCCCGTTTGAACATCGTTTTTGATAATAGAACTCTTCTGGAATATGTATAAATTTTTACTTTATCGTTTATAATTATCCATTGAAAATGCCTAATAGCAAAGATAGCAAGTGGTAGATGAGATTACGTTTAGGCCTATCTCTATTTGATAGTACAGGAACGAACGATAACTCTTGCTCTGGTATGCTACATAAACATACGATAAACACGGAGCCAGATGCCTGTAGAAAAAATTGCGAGAGAAAAAATAGTTCGATATGAAATTGCGTGTTTATGAGTACAGAAGGAAATATAAATAGGGAGACAGGTAATGAATGTTGTTTTTTTTTAAGAACAACAGTGTGTATAATTCTATTTGAAAAAAGATGATTAGAAAGATACCATGCCTATAAATTATTTGTAAACATACAAACGTTTCGCGTAGTAATCTTACACAATACTGCAGTACAGCTCAAAGAGTGCAAAATTTTTGTCAACAAACCCACGTAAAGAACAACTGGTGACTGTCCATCTTCGACATACGCAAGGCAAGTTAGGTAACTAATGTGTTATTTCTTCTTGTATAAACTTTTTCCTCATCATTTCAGATTTTCATGTTTAAATAATGGTGATAATGTTTTCTTGATTGAGGAAGCTGGCACATTGTTAATCCGAAATTCCTCTGACTCTAACCCCCGCTTTTATATTGTGACGTGCGGGAGAGACACGTCACAATATAAAAGCGGGGGTTAGAATCAGAGGAATCTCGTATTACTTAGTACATTGTACATCAATTGTATGAAGAATTTATATTTTTTGTGTTAGGCATTCATCGATCATTCTGATATAATGTTCTATAGTTATGAATACTGTACAATGCGTATAGGATTTCTTTTAAGATTAGGATAAGCACAATGGAATCGCATATAATGGAAGATAACGTTAGACTTTTTTTAAACCTTTGATATTTTGTGACATCTTTGCAGATCTAGCATTTATGTTCATATGGTGATTTCATACTGCGTTACTGCACTGTATAATATAGGGTTCATTCATCTTGCTTACAGAAATTTACAATATTCAGCTTGGTTTTAAAATGACTCATGAATATGCAAATGGATTTTCTCTGAAAAAATATCAGAATATATCTTTCAAGATTCATACAAGATGCAATTAATTGGTTGATATAATAAAATATTCCAGATATGCTATTATAAAGATATTTTAATTAGCCTTTGAAAAAGATTCACATGATTTACCCTTTTACCTTCTATATATGCATGTATCTCAGAATTACATTATCATTACTCTATAATGAAAGTGACTAAAATTTCCTATGGAAATCATAATCATAATGTATATGATAATTTTGATGACTGCATGTTTTTGAAAATTTTCAGTTTATGAGAACTTGGACTATGTCTTTGATTACCATGTTCATGAATAATTGCCAAAAGACTTAATTATATACCTGACACTGATTATAGATAATGACCTAACATATGATATCTATATGATTGAAATATTTCATTGCATGTGTATGTTCTCTCAGATGAATGTCAAGAAACTGATTAACATTAACTGACAAGAAGAAACAATGAGACCCCAACATCATTCTTCATCTCTGGTGAAGGGGAGAGTTGCTAAACTTGGGCACACAGCAAAATTCAAACAGAACAAAGGAAAAGACGGATGCTATAAATGCGGTGATAGCTTCTCAGTTCAGCACTGTTAAAGAGGGACAAACATTGCTCGTTTGCAAATTCTAAATGGAAGCAGGGCATCTAAAATATGCAGGGACCCTCATCTTAATGGCCTTAACACTATTTTCAAGGTTAGTAAATACAACTTAATTTAATTAAGATATTGCCCGTGGTTTTCTTGTTTAAGTATGAACTAATTATACCCATGCTTGGAAGGAGAGGGAGTATATTGTTTTACCCTTGTGTGTCCGTCTGTCTATAACACAAATTGTGTCAAAGATATCTCAGCAACAATCGCAGATGCTTGAAATTTTAAGTCACTCTCTGTTAAGGCATGCCATACGGTATGATTTATTTTTCAAAAAATTTGATGTCAACTTCCCGTTACATGTAATGTTAACTTCGCTTATTTTGTATATTCACATTAGAGCAGGGGTATCACTAGTGAGCATTGACTCACAGATATCTTGTTGTCATATCTTTCATAATATAGTAAAATTCTTGTTCTAAATGCAGTTATAAACTGATTCAGAAGAATTTTGGAAAAAAGAAATTGAACTTTCATTTACAGTTTGATCACCTCATTTTCCATTAATTGTAAGTAATATATCAAAATAACCTAATACAAATATTAATAATCCATATCGTGTGATCTTCTCATATTTTTCATCCTTTATTTGCAAAATACATGTATACTTTTAAAAATAAATCATTTGAGGAAAAACACACATAAATTCAAAATATATTTATAGATTAATTTTATTATTAAATCCATGTTTTCTTTATTTGAGGTCAAGTACCCCTTGGTATATTGTAATGAAATATTGCTTGATAACATATCCTAATTTATTTTTCATCAACACATTTTAGAAAATCCTACTAAAAAGACAGTTGTCTTTGGTATAATGAAAGGGAGACAACACTAGTCAATTGAAATTGTTGTTACCACAAATTGCACACACCAGGATTATATGCTTTCCAAGAGCATGCAGCTATAAAAGGATTTTTGGAAGTCTATGTTCTGTCATGGGGGAAGTTCTCTTGAAGATTCCATTAGTATTAAAATAAAGACTTAAAGTTCAAATGTCTTCAGTACTAGAGACCTGTGATTCGACAGTACAACATGGAGCGATTGTAAAGGACACATAATGCTTGAATATCAGTCTATAGCTATCCATAAATTACTAGGCTTTTATTTCTCAACATTTGCATATATGTTTGATCTTTGTAAAATATATTTTGGTGTACAGTACAATAAGTAAATACATTCTTTCTAATTTTTGAATATTTATCAACAAAATGTATGAACTGCAATCTGAGGATCATTTAGAGGTCTGCAATTCTCCACATATGAAATGACTTTGAAATCATCCTGTTACTGTTAAACTTGAGAATATCTTAAGAAAACTTGAAAATCTCTTTATGTATTACCTTTTTTACTACACATTGTCAAGATATTTTGTGTGTTATTCTATTAAGCTGATTTCTCAATGGTTTTACAATTGTATCTAACAAAATAAATATTTTGATGTTTAAATTGCTTTTCTCCTTTAATCTTTATTTAAGGCATGATCTAGACTAATCATGTGCAGTAACTGAGTATTTCCACATTTACTACATGTGTATACCTCAATTGACATATTAGTACTGTGTTCTTTATGGTTTTTTACTATTACCTCACCTTATTCATTTTAACTTTAATGCCTTTATAAAATATCAATGTCTAAAAGTTCTGTACCATATTTCTTTCCACAATGAAAAAAAAAATAATTCATAGAACTAATATCTATCCGTTCAATTATATATTAAGGCAACAAATAAGGAGAACAATTTTTATTATTCAATAACATGTTACCATAACCACCTTTTATCAAATTAATTCTTATGGAGAAAATAGTTATAAGAACATTATGACACTGACAACTTGCAATCGTGCTTCCGCCTATCAGTACTTTGATTTTTTCTTCAAGTCATAACAAATTGTACATTAGCCTTGATATAAATGAGACAATCAGTTTTGAGCGGCTAGCCAAATAACTCCTTAATAGGAGTCGATATGACAGTTTTGAAGATGGCATGTTGTTTGGAATTATATTCTGAACGACTTTTACTCTTAAATGATTTGCGAAATATTTTTCGTTTAAAAGTTATGTAACATCAAATGTTAAATATTCTGGTCCCTTAAGATCTCTTATTACGTAACATATCGACATTTTAAAGGATTAATTGAACAGTTGTAAAACGTCACGATTAACATTTTTGCTTCAATAATGCTTAACAAAATCTCAATTATTTTTGAGATACTCAGAAAACATTTTTAGCCCCTATAGGTCCCTAATTTATGGGGCGAGCCCCTGTATCTTGATACCATTGAAAAAGTCTTGGCATTTGCAACAATTTTTTGTTCTTTAAGTCATAACAAATTGTTCTTAAGTCTTGAGATAAATGGGACAATCAGTTTTAGGGGCCAGCCAAATAACTCCCTAATGGGAGTCGCTACGACAAATTTGTTTAGATTTACATTCTGAACGATTTTTACTCTTGAATGATTTACAAAATATTTTTTGTTTAAAAGTTATTTAACATCAAATGTTCAAGATTCTGGCTCCTTAAGATCCCTTTTATTATGTCGACATTTTAAAGGGTGAAACAGTTAAAAACGTCACAATGAACAATTTTGCTTCAATAATGCATAACAAAATCTGTATAGTTTTTGAGATATTTAGAAAATATTTTTAGCCTCTGTACATCCCTATTTTAAGGGGCTAGACCTTAAATCCTGATATCATTATATAGGTCTCATGTTTTTGCACAAATTTTATTCTATATGTCTTCATATATTATTTCATACAAGAAAGTTAGAATTAAAAAGGTACCTAAAGTTTGCCGAAATTTTCATTCTCAATTTTCGCGCCATAGCGAGCGCCGACGCTTCGTGCCTTTGACGAACAAAAAAGATCTGTAATCTTGTTTAATTTCAACCTATCGTCTATCAATCCTGAACATTTTACATTGATATCAGGTATAGTTTCTGAGAACTTTTCTGCACAAAAATGGTCGTAAAAATTTAGAAAATCGACGATAAATCGGGACCGGAAGTGACGTCAACAAAAATTTTAAAAACATGTAAAATTCAGGTCTTCCGTCCGGTTTTTTTTATATGATACATGTACGATGAAATATCGATACAATTTTAGAACTACCCCCCCCCCCTTTTCAGATAATGAATAAAAATCCCTAATTACGTCATAAATGGGTGTGGCAATGATTTTTCAAACAGATATTGTTACGATCAACAACTTTACTTCTATAATGAATTACAAAATATTGATCATTTTTAAGTTACTTGTAATAGACTTTACGATTCTCTTGACCCCTAATTAAAGGGGCCAGCCCTTTCTTCTTGGTTTCATACGAGTGGTCTCTTGAATACAAACATTTTTGTTCCTACACCTATCTAAAATTGTTGTTCATTTTTGAGATACAAGAGATTAAATATTTAAGGGGCCAGCCCTGTAGATCCTTAATGGGGAAAATAATAATACTCTTAATGTACAATGCGTCTTTGTACATACTGAAACAAGAATTTATCAAATATATAATATTTTAAGTAAAATTACTTCCACTAAAATGGATCTCTTTTTTGATGCTACATACACCTGTACAGAACAATTTTATGCATGTGCTGTGTTGTCAAGGACTAATGCCATAGCCTAAAGTTTACGCCTCTAGTTACGCCGCTTTATGAAATGCAAAATACACGCGACTAAGTTTCGGTGTAAATCCTCGGACTAGACTAAAGTTAGGCCCAAAACTTACCTCTCTTTATGAAACGAGCACCAGGGCCATAAGATTGAATGAGAAAGGTCTACTCACTGTCCATCATCAAAAAATGTTTTACTCAAACATACAGGATCTGAAAAAAGACATAAAAAGGTCATAATACGCGTACAAGTACAGATGATTAGTGATTAACTTATACATTCATATAAGTATTTTTATATCACTTTTTGCATTCAAAATTGACAGAATTGGAAATGCAAAAATGCAACAAGTATAGATTTGCACTTATATGCGAAGCAGTTTAAAAAGGACGTAAACTGTCCCAAGCTATGTTATACTCATATAACTTTGGTAAAAAATAGAATTTATTCCTTATAATTTTATTTTCTGCGACTAAAGTTAGAAAATAAGACAAATTAGGCCTATTCAAATTAGTGACGTTTATTAGTACAAAATTTAAATGTAACGTTAAGTGTATTATACGTTTTGCACGCGCGTCGTATTGTGACGTAGGCAATTTATGTTATTAAGCAATATTTATATTCCACATATTTTTTGCATGTAAATGTCTGGAAAGCTACAGGATAAGACAGCGCGGGATGATAATTTGTCTGCACGGCCTGGTATGTTATACGACCGACGATATCCAAAAAATTAAGCATTCAATGCTTATATTTATATTTTTTTTAACTTCTTGCCTTACTGTATTATCCTATGGGTAAGTTCAAATTAATGGAAGTGCCCCTCTAACAGTCACAAGCGTGAACTCTGATTTTCGCTTGACGTTGCACTTAACAGCGTTCAACGTTTGTGACGTCATAATAAAACTCGTCATTTTAACCTTTCAGTACCCTGTGGGTGTTACGGTGTTATAACTGCAGTAGCTTTCTACACACTTTACATGAAAAAATAGTAGAATGTAAATATTTAAGAATTATTTTTTGAAAGATATAGTCCCATAACTGCAGCGGTGTGTGCATACAAATGGAGTAACGCGCGTTAGCGCGTTATGAAAATTTGTATGCACACATCGCTGCAGTTATGAGACTATATCGTTCAAAATATAATGATTTAATGCTTATATTTACATTTTTTTAACTTCTTGCTATGTCTACAAATGTGATTTATATCTTAAAATTCCTATTTTAAAGAGACAGTACGGCGCATCTTATTAAAAAACCGACTTGAAAAAATTGTCCGATCGGGTTCGGTATTTTTGTACTACTCATAAATGTATAAACTTTCAGAAAATAACAAATTTCTCCATGAAATCTAATTATTTCATTAAAATTAATAATTACAAATAACCCATAAATATTTACATCGCAACGTGTTACGGGGATCAGCCTTCTATACTATTACGCATGCGTATTTATTGTAAACAAAACGCATGCAGGGCTCGCAAAGATTCTCCTGGAATGTTTGTTGATAGAAATATGTCTTTTCTACTTCTCCCAGGTAATACTTGTTCAAAGTTTTTAAAATAACCACAACTATTATTTTGTAAGCATGTATTTTGCGTGTTTATCATAGGAGTTGCTACAACCTATATTCATTTTTGTAAGTGAGGCCCCTTGAGGGGTTATTTGATATATTTATATCTGTTTATTTTAAAATGAACTGAAATTGGTAAACCATTAATAAATTATCGAGAAAGTGATGATGTGTTCCGTTTAGAGAGTCCCCTTTACCTTGTATACCATGATGACCGTAGTCGGGCGAAGATCTTGTTGGTTTCAGCATGTGTCAATTAATGTCAATCAAAATCCACGTGGTACAAATAAATGATTTAAGATTATTCCGGTTTGTACGACCCTTAAATTTCCGGAAGCTCATAATTACATTAATTAGGTAGTTGAAAGGGATTTTTATGTACTTCAACTGTCACAATCAACGTTATTTCTTACTTCCTAACGATACAATGGGTAAATCTAAAGTTATTCACACATGTGTTTTCAGCTTTACTGTCTTTTTAAGTAAATTCAAATTAATGGAAGAGCCATTGTAACAGCCACAAGCGTGAACTGTGATTTTTCCACACACTTTACATGCAAAAAATATGTTGAATCTAAATATTACAATATAGATGAATTTGTTTAGCCAATCAAATGAGGCGTTACAACCAGAACTAAATTACAACATTTCATCTTACACGTGTGGTGTATATTACCCGTGTGCTTAACCTTTGCTTTATCATCGGGTGATGCTTTATCAAATACTTCCGGTCAGAACTATTTTTGACACAGCCCCTCACTTCAACGCTTCAGTGATCGAGATTTTTAAGATTTTCATCACTATTTTTATGCGAAAAATTGATTTAAAATTTCGTTTGTCAAAGATTTAGATTTTAAAAAAAATGAAGGAAAATACATGCAATTAAGCATTGAATCATTATTTTTTGAAAGATATAGTCTCATAACTGCAGCAGTGTGTGCATACAAATTGAGAAACGCGCGTTAGCGCGTTATGAAAATTTGTATGCACACACCGCTGCAGTTATGAGACTATATCTTTCAACAAATAATGATTTAATGCTTATATTTACATTTTTTAAAACTTCTTACCTTATCTGCAAATGTGATTTATACCTTAAAAATTCCATTTTATCCTAAGGGTAAGTTCATATAAATGGAAGAGCCACTGTAAGAGCCACAAGCGTGAACTTTGATTTTCGCTTGTGACGTTGTATTTTACAGCGTTCAACGTTTGTGACGTTGCATTTTACAGCGTTTAACGTTTGTGACGTCATAACAAAACTCGCCATTTTAACCTTTCAGTAGCCTGTGTGTAGTACAGTGTTATAACTGCAGTAGCTTTCCACACACTTTACATGCAAAATATATGTGGAATGTAAATATATCACATTAAATATCAAGAAGTTAGGCCTAATCCTGACGTCGCGATGAAAACAGATGAAAACAGAACACTTGGGTTGTGTTTCTATAGGCCTACGCAAGAACTTACCGAAATAATGCCTCCCAAGACTTTTTTTTACCACCAGTAAGCATCCTTAATCAATATTTTTAACTTCGAATCATTAGTTTACATCTTTATAAAACATTAATAACTGTTCCTTGTTCGAGTCAATTCAAACTAACGAACATTCGCAACTTTGTGCATGCCAACAACTTGACTATTCAAGTCTTCGGTATTTTCATTTAAGTGATTTTAAAAGCGCTAAGAAAAAAAAATATTTAGAGACTTGATTTTATTGCGCAAGGTCCCAATAACCGCAAAACACAACGTTGCATGTGTAGGCTAAAAATCAATTCTTGTCATTTAAGGGGCTGTCTCAAAAGCTTTCTTATATAAATCAAATCGTATGAGATAAATAGAACATCTATAATTGTGTGATTTTATATTTGCATTATCCAACTCGGCAAGCCTCGCGAATAAACACACCGTTTTAACTATATCTAAAAAAACCCATTTTTAATAGTGGTCAAACTTGAAAGTTCAACTTGGGAAACATCCCTGGTGAATATTGGAATCGGAGTGTCCTGTAAATATGAATATATAACATGGTGTCCTTATCTATTTCAAGGTTGAAGAAAACCTGTGCATCGTTTAAGAAAATTTGCGCTGACAAACAGTTAGGTACTATATCTAATAAATGACCAACATTCGAAGTTCAAAGGGGCGAAATTCCCGGAAAAGTAAAGGAATCAACATATTTTGCATATATGCACATCTACATATTGTATACATATTAACAACACAGGTTTTTGAAACTCTGTTAAGTGGTTTTAATGGAATTGCGACGACAAAAAACCCCCCAAAAACCTGGACCAATTTGGAACAATAATTTGTTTCAATTTGATAATAAAACAATTTGTCATAAAAGCTGGATTCAAAGCGGCATATTGTATGTAAAGGATCTTTTTAATGCTGATGGCCGATTCAAAACACTTAAAGAATTGTCATCTACTCTAAAGCAAAAAGCTAACTGGATGTGTGAATATAGAATAGTTAGAAATGCAATATATAAAAAATCACTAAGATTTAATATGAAATGTCAATATATACAAAAAGTATCCACGAGTGATTTTCTTTTTATTAATGGTTTACATTGTATCGAAGACAAAAAATGTAAATTTTTCTTCGAAAATTTGTTGTACAAAAAAATTAAGCCTACCTGTCATCAGGCATTTTTTAAAAGAATCTTTTCAGTGGAAAAAGAATACTGGAGACATATACAAAAACAAAGTAAAGGATATATTTGACAAACGAATATGTGAATTAAACTACAAATTGCTGAATAATACAGTGTGCTGTAACAGCTTTCTTTTTAAATGCAAATATAGGTCTTCTGCTTCTGCTTCTTGTAATATGTGTAGCGAAATTGAAGATGTAAAACATTTGATGTTTGAGTGTTAAGATGATATGGTCAACGTTAAGCCTATTATAGGATTTGATATACAGTGGAAACATGTTATTTGGGGTTTTTACTTTGAACGAAACGCAAAAATAGGATTTTTGAATACTATTGTGTCTTTCATAGCCTACAAGATATTTAAATATTAAAAGTGTTGTAGATTTCAAAACAAAACAGAGACATATAATGCATTGGTTTTATATTTGAAAAAAAATATAAGATACAATATTGATGTACTTGTAAATATTTCAAAAATACAAATGTTTAGAATTAATATTGTGAGAGGATGACTGCACTTAAGGACATGCAATATTTGCGAGAAAATAAACTTTTAAAAGAAGAATTTTTCTTTCAATTGCAGAAATGGTCAACATCTAAACTGCAACTTTACGTAATTGCGTTAAATGAAAGTATGTTGTTACCAAGTACGAATTTGTTTTCTTAGGTGGGGGTCATCACGATTTCTTGAATCTCCATACGATAATGAGGACGCCCACTTTTATTCTGACTTCATACGTAGTCAGCGCATGTTTGTCTATTGTTCTCCGTTTAACAGTAGTTGTATATTTGCATTATCAAAGTTATGTCAAAGGGAGATTAATAGACAAACATGCGCTCATGGTTTAAATGAGAAAAAACTGCTTCTTCTTACTTTCGCTTTCCCTGTTGTAACCAAGGGTTGATGCATGTTGAATATTATAATTCACCACGTGATTTCTCACCTCAGGTAACTTTGTGAATACAAAATTATATCACGTGACGTGTAGGGTAGCATGTTATGTGCTAACTAGGACAATGTTTTCGAACACGTTAAGTTGTCAAGCATTGATTTTAAGTCTTCTGTACTTACATGGGCGTGGTCTAATTGTTGAAACCATAGTAAATAGTATACTTGTACCATATAGAATAGATAGGGTTATGGTGAAAGAGTGATCACACACCGGTAAATTTTTATACATGACATTGTTATTCATGCTAGTCTAATTTTAGTGCCATTCTGATAATGTCAGCTCCACCTCTCATGCATATTAATATCAATCTTATGCTTGATCAGGGGCAGATAAGCAAAAATTCTCCTTTTTTCGAAAGTTGTAAGGAGAAAAACATAGAATGAGCTTATTGTATCACAGTCTAAAATCTTAATTCATGTTTGAAATTGACTAGACTCTTTAAAAAATTTAAAAAAAGTGATATTAGGTTAAGAAATAAACGCAACAGAAGCGACCGAAAAGGGCCCAAAACCCGGCGCTAAGTGCAGTCATCCTTTGCAGATATGCCGTAATTGTTATAATACATATCAGATTACTTTATTACTAACTATCTTGGCCCGAGATAGTTGGATATTGTTAATGGGCTGTTCTGTAATGTGAAATAAATGGAAAGAAACAAAAATTGATTATAATACAAGAATCATTTACCGTGAGTTTAAAACAGTAAGAGGAAAATCTGTAAACAAACATATCATATGACAACCTAAGGAAACGGTTCTACACAGGAAGTAAAAGAATTATATTTCATACAATAGTGGAGTGACAAAGATAGAGAAAGTGGCTTATTTTCGAGTTTAATGGACCGGCATACCTCAGGGCTGAAAGTTATTTTTTCTTAAAGATATCACCCTCTTCAAACATTTTTGTCCGGTCGTAGAGTTTTCTCAAGTCAAAAAAAATGTTTAACTAGGGAAAAATTGAAGATTCTAGCGTTTTTAAACTTTTTTTAACCATTCCTGTTCTTCATTATTAAAAATTTGAATTAAGATATTTTCTTGATAAAGTAGTTATTGTTTTCTAAAAGTCCGATGCAAGTATATATTTTAAATGTTTGTCTTGTAATAAAACAAACATCGATCAACTCAAAGTCTGGTTATTTTAAACCGTTGAACACAAGAAAGAATACTTATGCGATAGTGTTACATGCTTTGTTTAACTTAGCAAAAACCATGTTTTATTATAGACGATCGCATCCACAGATACTGAGGCAACTACACTAATGATTCAGATATGTTTAAACAATATACATTCTGAAGTGATGACAAAATTTATAAAAAATATTTTTAAATTCGTAAATCGACATACTTGGTGATAGGACGTATTTTTTCTTAATTGAACAGTTTTGTCCGTTTTAGAGATTTCTCATTAAATCAGTTTCATAAAACAATTGAAGTGAAGAAATGAGCATATTTTTTATTTTAGATTGTTTGTCATGATTATTTAACGAAATAGTTGAAGATTTCTGAGATTACAATGAAATAGATAAATATATAATTCCTGAAAACGGTGTGTCTGATATTTCTTACCCCACACGAAAAAGAAAAGCGAACAATACTGTACCCTTGGTTTGCTGACTACATTTTATCAATAAACAATGATAAAACTATAATCGGTTTGATTTGTTACATTATTATGGAGTTCTTCTTAAACATTCAGAATATTTGAATCTCTGCTATGGATACTGCACTAAGCATACCCTTTGATCATAAACGCCATGTGGGTTAAATATGAGCCAGATTGGAACAAAGGGAAAGAAGGAATGCTCCAGACAAGAATTTTTCATATATAATTCTGCTATGACCTTCACATTTGACCTTGTAAACTGGTTCAAGGTCTTTACACACCTTTCACTCAAAAGCTCTGTTTATGTGAAGTATGAGACAAATAAGGCTAAGTGGAAAGTATATATGCTCTGAAAAAGCATTTTTGCGTGGTCCTTGACCTACAAACTTCATTTTAAGTCACTACACAATCTTTGACCATAGACACTCTGTGGGTGAAGTATTAGCCAGATTGGACCAAGGGGAGAGAAGATATGCCCCGGACAAGGATTTTATATATAATTCTGCTATGACCTTAACCTTAGACCTAGAAAAATGGTTTAAAGTCACTGCACACCTTTTACCCAAAGGCAATTTGTGGGTGAAGTATGAGCCAGATTGGGCCAAGATAAGAGAAAATATGCTCCGGACAAGCGATCTCGGACGGACAGACGGACGGAAGGACGGACAGACAGACTGATCACTAAAGGGCGCCCACAAAGCAGGACCCTAATTAATTACTGAGAATGCAAAGTGAAAAATTTGTATGATATCACGTCCTCACATCGTCAATGTATAATGGTTTGTTCCTAATACTAATGCTCAGACGAAAGTCGCTACGTACAAAACTTCAGGTTTGTTGTCTATTATCTGAATGCTTTCAGTCAAAGATTATGCAATTTATCGCAACCAGTCGTTTATCAACCGAACGAACTAGTGGAGAGAGAAGGGTGCATTTGAAACACTTACGTACGAATATTCACAGTGCATATTTTAACCGATTAAGTAAATGAAGTGATTGATTTGTAAGATGTGCCCTAACTGATCAAGTAATCTATCAAAAAACATGTATAACAACTGCATGCGTATGTGGTAGTGTACGATTGCTCTTTCTACCTTTTCCGTATTATATCTACAGTTACCCTAAGACAAAATAAAAAATATACCTTGCTGCCAGTTTTTATTTACTGTTAATTAGATTAAACAACTTTTATTCTAAAACATTTATTTATCATTTAAATACATAAATGGATATCTTATTATCTACAGTGCATTTTGTAAAACTTTGATTAGCGCGACGTTCTAAATGCATTCTGTTTTGGTTTAAGGAACGTACAAAATATATGTATTGCAGCTGTGAAGAAAATGAATAGGTTTACTGTTTATGACTTAAAATTCAAAACTTCACGAACAGTTATAATTTGTTCGAATTTCTGGTAGATTTGCTTTTTGGTTGTCTAAAGTAAATCTTATGAGTAACGTCATTCGCATGCGAAGATATATGAGAACATTGAACTTAAAATAAATCAAACAAGCAAACCAACATTATGAAAATTAACTTTTTCAGTTTAATCTTAAAAAACAAAAAAAAACAAAACAAAACAAACCAAAACAAAAAACCCAAGACAAAAAAAACCAAAACAACAAAAAACCAAAAAAAAAAAAACACCAAAAAACAAAAAACAAAACCAAAACAAAACAAAACAAAAAACCCCAAAACATTATGGATCAATTTCATGTGACAAAACTGATCATATATAACTTGAATGCTCACAGTATTTGTATGATAATAAATGAATAGAAACTATTTACAATCAGTAAACGTTTTATTCAAACATACAGGATCTGAAAAGATATACATGTATAAAAACATACTACGCACATGCTTGCTGAAAAAAGTATAGAGATCAACTCATAAAAAAGTACAAGTACGTTATACATCACATCACATTTGACTCGGAGTTATTTATGAGGAATCCAGGCTAGATAACTATACAAGGTTAGTTGTACTTTTGGTCCAGGCGAGCTTAAAAATAACAGGAAGACGGTAATTACGAAGTTAACAATTCATCGTTTATTTATATTTCAATTTTAAGATAAAAGTGCTACATATATATTCAATTGCTTAATATAAGAGAAAATATTGCTATCATTCAGCTGTATAAAGAGTATTGATTGTTTTTTTTTCTTTCCTTATTTACTTAAAAACCGGTTATCAGCATCAGAAATACTGATCTGATAAAGCACAGATAATTTGTTAAACTATGATATTCTTCTTCACATTGTTGGAATATATGGGTGAATTACAGGAATAAGCATCTTGAACATAAAATTTCCACAATCCTTTCCTATCAAGAACAAGTGTATAATTTCTTCGGTAAAACCCATGCAACGCAACGTAATGTTGAACAAGCAAACAAGTAAACTTATAAGTATATAAGACAGCCATGGACAATAACATGCTAGGAGTTTTGTTCAACATGTCAAAACCTCAGGTTGGTGAAAAGCCTATTACATTTAAAGAGGAAATTAATAAATATATTTGAATAAGGAGAATCAGAAGTGGTTCATAAGTCAGGTTATACTGGTATGAAAGTTTATAGGGAATATTTCATGTATTTTTACTAGGTGGAAATACCTCAATATTCCCTTTTTTCTTAATTCAGATAAGACGAGCTGTATCTACTTTAAGACAAGTTCTGTCCAACAAGTTTGTCCCAAACCACTTGGGTTTTAAACACATCACCAGAGATGCTGTGATAAGTGAGCACACAAGACCTCTCGCCAAGGAACTTTTTTCTCTAACCATCAACCAAGCCATACTGGTTCTTGATTGAACATATATATATGTTAAAAAAGTTCACAGTTTTCCTTTCAAAGGCGGTCATACAGTATGCAGAAACAGAGGTAAAAAACTAAAGATGAAATTATTTTATCAAATTTTGTTTTTAACATATTAATTAAGTTAAATCAATGAGAAAATATTTGTGCAATCTCAGCACAAAAATATTTTTATAACATACTACACATTTACAGAAAAACAAATATTACGTATATGTACCAGTCATATATAATGAAAAGAATATTTGACCATTTGAAACATGTAATATATACAATATACCGGTAATGATTAGTCATTTTCACAATTATTTAGAAGTGGATTTTGTATTCATGACTTGAAATATTTATTAAACAGGCATCTGCTGAAACCAATGGTGATTGTCACCACTACAGGTTACATTGTGTCTGCCATAGGACCATATTTAGCTGATGGGAAAAATTCTGATGCCAAAATCCTCAACCATATTATGAATACAGACACTGAAGAAATCAAAACCTGGCTCCAAGAGGATGACATTTTGATAGTGGACCGGGGCTTCGGAGACTCAGCAGGATTATTAGCTGATCTCGGCATTCAGATGGAAATGCCATCCTTTTACAAAGAGGACATAAGCAACACACAACCGAAGATACCAATAGTTCTCGGTTAATTACAAAGGTATATTCATGTACACACATTAATTTTGTTTGGTCATTAAAAATCATATATACCATGTACATTGTAATGTACATTGTTATGTATTGGTAAATTTATAGAATGTTTAAGATTTTCTTAACCATGATGATTACAGATAAGATGGGTAGTAGAATCCGTAGATGCCAGAATAAAGACATGGCGCTATTTGGCAAGACAGCTCCCGAACTCTCAAATTCCATATGTTGGGGAATATGTGCGAATCATTAGTGCTATCTGCAACAAATACAGATACTCATCAAGCATATATTTATAATATATATAATTACAAAACCAACAATATCCTGAACATATCTTTACGTCCTATTACAAAAGTTCTTACTGAATTGTAATTGTTATTGTAGGCCACCTCTTAGCAGTGGAGATGAAGATAATAACTTGCAGATAGCCGCAAAGATGCGTCACCTCTCTACACAGACTAATCTGCTGCAGATTGAGGTTGAATCAAAGAATTTGCAGAAGAAACGATACGTTTGGAGAAAGATCGATGATGAGAGCGTTGATGTCCCAGACTTTCCTAGATATACAGAAGAGGAAATCCGGGAACTTACTCTTGGGGTTTACCAAGTTAAGTTGGCCAAACATTACACCCAGGAACATATGGGCCAAGAAGGGTATGAACTTTGGGTTAATCATCACCAACCAGGTCTCCTTGCCGTAAAGATTCAAAGCAGGCATACATCGAGCAAATCGTACCTATGCTGGATTAGATTTGAGGAAGGGGCGGTGACTTCATGGTATTGCTGTTGTAAATCAGGCGCAAGAGTGGTTGGAACCTGTGCACATATTGCCAGTGTTATATGGTATTTGTCTTTTGCCAGATACTCCGGCGTAAATTATGAACTGAGCAAGAACTGGCTAGACTCTGTATGTGATGCAGCCATTATTCCTGAGGTTGCTGAGATTGTTGATGAAGGCGACAGCGAGTCTGAAGCCACAGAGGAATGACATTTAAATGTATCATTTTGCATACTGGTATTTTTGCATTTTCAAGTGTGTTAATGCATTTCAAGTGTGTTTATTTATTAATTGTTTATACCTGTCCAGATTTGGATTGGTACATTTTTAAAACCCTGAAACTTGATGCCACCTTGTTTAGGATACATGTATATGTCCTATAATTCTTTTTTACATAACTATGTGAGTTATGCTCTCATATGTTATTCACATTTTGTTTCATTTATAAAATATATTAACTGTTGTAGATTGATGTACATATAGAATGCATTACTGTTACTCTATATAGATTCAAACATTTAGCTTTAAGTTAATTTTGTCAGATCAAAGATTAAAAAGTCTGCATCGTAAATATGTGTACATGTAGGGCAAGTATAAGATATAATGTCATTAATGATATCGTTTTCAACTATTTCTTTTGGGTTTTTTAAAATACAGTTTAATTTGAGGGTTTCACAAACAATATGTAATTTATATCATTAATGTCAACTATCTATCAAACAATCCTAAATAATTTGTTATTAATGGTCATTTTAGGGAAATGTGCTTGCGTATCTCTTGTTGGATTTCTAGTGCAAAAAGGTCAAATTTAATGCAGAGATGGATTATGAGTTCGTTTTTTATTATCTTTAATTGTAAATAAACCCCTTTTCAAACACATATAAAATGTACTGATATTACATGAGGTACTGATTTTTTTTTAAATGCAGAAAAATGTGCCATGTTAATGGATCCATTGCAAAATTGATGACGGAGTATGTACATATATATCGTCACTTTGAAGTGCTGTATTTTCAAAAGTAGTGATAGCTATATGTTAAATTAAATATTTTTAGAACTAGCTTTTCATAGACATTATTTTTGCCAGTTCTTATGATATTTGAAGAAAGGGCCAATTTTCAGTACTAACGTATCTGGCTCTTTGATATCAAGTCTTGAATCCCAAGATTTCCTTAAAACAATCTCCATGTAACAAAATCTAGTCATTAATCTGCATATGTTTCCTAAAACAGAATGTAAAGACATGATCTTTCCTGCAGCCTTTGTCAGACATCTTGCTGAAACATGAGGTAACATATCAATAAATCTAGATAATGTCTCTTCCACATCTTTTATTTTTCTCTCTGGAATGGAAATATTAAATTCTATTCAATTCCAAAGTATGCCAAGCCATTCAATTTCTTGCACTGGACTAAAAACAGATTTCTTATTGTTAATAAATAAACCGGCCTGTTCCAGGGACTTTTGTATGAAATCTGAAATACTTTGACATTCCTCAAACGTCTGAGCCATAACTAAACCATCGTCTAAGTACAGAACAATTCTGATGTAACATGCTCTCCAGTATCTAACCATAGATCTAAGACACTTAATAAATACAAATGGTGCGCTCCATAGACCAAAAGGTAGTACCGTAAAACAATAATATTTTTCTTTCCATTGAAAACTTTAAAATGTTTGGCATTCTTTGCTAATATCAATGTGATGATATCCCGACTTCAAATCGAACTTAACTAGAAAACAATGTTTATTGAAATATTGTAAAGCCGTTTTGTAATCTTCAAATTTAATCGTTTCTCTCTTTATATACTTGTTTAAAACACTTAGATCTAAAATTAGACGCTTCTTTTTCCTGTTCTCGGCTACATTCAAAGGACTGACAACACAAGGCTTGAACGGAACCTGTACAACGCAACCTGATTCTAGCAATTCACCAATGCTATCTGAAACAAAATCGGAATTAAACTCAGCGGACATATCATTCTTTAGATATATCTTTGGGGGATTTTGTTCAAAATTGATATGATACCCGTGCTCAATGATACGTAAGATTTGATCATAAGTACCTTTTCTTTTCCAGAAATCTAAATTCTTTGACAAGCTTTTCTTTATTCCTTGATTGGTTTCTGAACCACTAAAATTGAATATGCTCTTTCAATAATATATCATTATCATTACATTGATCAAACATGTCAAAACTGAGTAAGTACTTATCATCAACTTCATTTTGAGGAGGAGGGCGCAGTGCTGCCGAACTGAGAGGGGCATCTTGATTTCCAGTGTCCCGTTTGGAAACATTTGTAGCAGACGTCACTTAGTTGGGGTGTGCGCCTGCTAGCTGCACGAAAGGGCTGAAGGAATGTGTTTGCTGTCTGTAGGACGTTGTTCTGCTGTTGAAGACCATAAGAAGGCAGCTGAGCAGGAGAGCCAGCCGCAGCTGCCGGTGCAGGTTTGAGATATGGCGAGAATCGGGACTTCTTCCCCTGTTTCGTCTGTTTGAGCGCCCTTTTTTCTGCACTGCGGATTCGTTTCTCGTCGTCCGAGTTTTCAGCCACGTTGTTAAGTTGGTACTCCTGTATCGTTTCCACCCAGCTGGTGACCCATCTGCAATTCTTATATGCTTTTGTCTTGTGTTAATTTTCTCTCTCAAACGTTGAACAGTATCTTTATCGTTGGAAGACAAATCTTTTAACTTATTAAGTTCTTCAATGACCTCTTCGTTGAATATGTATTGCACTCTGTTACCTTCGAACTTAAGCTTTCCGGCGATGTTATCTTTCAGTTTTTTCTTGAGCAGCTATGCAGAGTTTGTGCTGTCCTCCTGCAATTTCTCGGATAACTGTTGAAATTTGGTGTTTATGGTAGACTTCAGAAGTTTTACAGCGTCAGGCAAAGCGAAGGAACTATTGGAATTGCTTGTTGTTTCTCCTGGTGTAACTTCTTCGAGGATCTCTTCGTCGCTTCTATCTGTCATGGGGAAGCTAACTAAAACACGTCTTACTGCACGAAGATAGAGCCTTCGAATGACGCTAAATTCTTCACTCACTTACACGAGAAGTCGCACTTCTCTAATTTAAATACCTGTATAACAGGTAAAATACTTATTATTATAGAAATCAATCAAATTTGGTTTCCGGTATAAATATAAATAAACAAAAACACGTGTTCGATAGACACACGTGTCATCATACCTTTAATAAATACATACTCAGTGGTTTGAAATAAAATAAAAAAGTTAGTTAATTTTTTTTCCAGTCATGATCAGCTGCAACAAAAAGAATTAAGGCCACGTACATGTATATATCATACATTTCAGTTTATATTTTTCATCCCTTCTCGCTCTTCTAAATATCCAGTCATGCAGTTGGTTTTTTATTTCAATTTTAGAGAATAGGTAAGCAATTAAGAAAACATTCGGACACAGTATACACGAAAATAAAAAAAAAGTTCAACATATTAAGCATTGTATCATATTAATATCATATTAATGTGTACAACTAAAGCCATGTTATTTAGCACAAGGAAAAACCTACAATTTCCATGTTTAAAATTTCAAGACTGTGATTTGGATTTTGAGTCAACGTATAAACATCTAGGTATTACTTTTTCACAAGATCATGACTGGTCAATATACATCGATTCTATAATAGCAAATGCCTACAAAAAATTAGGATTACTTAAAAAATTACAATTCAAGGTCAGTCGTAAAACTTTACCCTTACTATATATTACTTTTATAAGACCCCAGTTGGAATATGCATCTGAAGTGGAATGGCTGTTCAAATTATGATTCGGACAAGCTTGAAAAATAAAGTAAGCAGCAGCAAGAATAGTTACTGGGTTGACTTCAATAGCATCGCGAGACTCTTTACATCAAGAAACTGGGTGGAATCACTTCTTGATAGAAGAAAAGAAAAGCTTAAAACAACTATGTATAAAATATATCACAATTTAGTGCCTGACTATCTTACTAAAAATTTTTCCAAGCACTCGCTCTCTTGACTCTACTAATACTACCAGACAATCGCAAAATTACAGAATTCCAAAATGTAGACTAAATATTTATAAATAATCTTTTGTTCCAACAGCCATAGATTTCTGGAATGGTACATGTATACTTTAGAAATTAGAAACTCGCCAACATTAAAATCCTTTAAGAAAAGTTTTCTGCCTTCTATATCTCAAACTCCATCATATTTTCATATGGAGAACGTTACTGGAATGTAATTCACACTGGACTTCGACACAATTGTATATTGAACAAAGATTTATATAGATGTAAAATTATTGATAGTCCTTTATGTTCATGTGGAAAAGTAGAAGATGCATATCATTACTTTTTTTCTTGTGTAAAATACATGTATAATATTCCACGAAATGATTTATTCAATATTATCTTTAGAATAGAAAATTTACAAATTACACATTATCGACACTCATGTTTTGTTATGGGGAGATAACTCCATCAGTATTACAGAAAATGAAAATTTATTTTTTAACGTTCAGCTATGTTTAAAGAGATCTGGACAGTTTTCACATTGTCTAAAATTTGATATAATAACTTATTATATATTTTTTTCTTTTTGTCGATGTATATCTTCTTTAGTATAACTTCAATGATGGTATTTTATTATGACCTTTCATATTGTCATTTTTTCGTATTAATGTAAATTTTGTGTCAACAATTTCACAGGATAGTACGGAAGCGTATTAATGCCACAGATGCACTTCACAATTTTTTAATTTCTACACTTTAATCTGCAACATTTGCACTTTAAAGTGTAAAGTTTACACTTTAATCTGTAAATTTTACATTTTAAAGTGTCAATTTTACA
>WFKH01011801.1:57621553-57632868 GCA_016163765.1 Magallana hongkongensis | reverse complement strand
TTTCTGGCCTAATAGTTTTTGAGAAGAAGATTTTTGAAAAATACCTACAATTTTTTAATAATTCTAAATTATCTCCCCTTTAAAGAGGGCGTGACCCATCATTTGAACAAACTTGATTCCCCTTCACCCAGTTATGCTTTGTGCCAAGTTTGGTTGAAATCTGCCCAGTGGTTCTGGAGAAGAAGATGAAAATGTGAAAAGTTTACAACGCCAACGCCGACAACGCCAACGACGACAGACAACGGACAAATTTTGATCAGAAAAGCTCACTTGAGCTTTCAGCTCAGGTGAGCTAAAAATTTTGAATTTTTAAGGGTGGTGGGGTGACTGGACCCTCTCCCCCCCCCAAAAAAAAAAAGTTAATAAGATTTGTTTTAGATTTGAAATTAAAACGTATAGTTATCCATATCACATACCGTATTTTAATCTTTTTAGCCTGGTTTATTTTTGTTTACTTTGTAAGGTGTAACTCAATGTAACGTCACTGATACTTTAGATTCGTTAATTTTACCAGTATATTTAATTCTGCTATTCCGCCGTTCTGTGCCAAATCGCAAGGATATAAAATCACGTGCACCAAACTTTGTTTTAATTTCACAAGTTCACAACTTTCAGAAAAATAAGCGAGATTTCAAAACCTGCAATTTTAAATTTTAAAACCCGGAATTTTACGCGGATATTAATTCCTCGCGTTAAATCAGGAATAAACAGTACTGTACAGCCAGATAGTGATTCATGCACATGATAATTTTCACACGTACCAGTGTACAGGACAAGCTACTTCTAAGCGTTACGTACCCCGGCCCTTTTATTGTTTTTCAAAAACATCTTTAAAGAAGGTATTGCAAAACAGCGGGACTATTCCCTAACGTGGAAAGGACCTTTAAATATCCGTAACGTTTGAGAACCATACCTTGATATAAACCCATTACGTAGACGACTATATTTACATACCGGGTATGTTCCGTAGGCAAAATAAACAAACATTTTACGCGCATTTCTATCGAACACGGCAACCTCCAAATACAGTTAGAAAGATAACCATATGTTCTGTATTCGAATGTTGACATATATCAATTTGATTTCTACTGTCCAGCGTGTTTAAAATATCATTCTTCAGATACATGAATAAATCTGATTCGGGCTCTTCAAAACCAGTAGAGTTGTAATAATAATCATCCTATGTTTCTATAGTACATGTATCTAAGTAAACGCTAAGTCTAGATAAAAAGGTAGAACAAATTTATTCGTACATATTTTCATTAACCTATTGCTTCATCACCGATTCAAACTTTTTAAAATAATTTTGTTTGTTTTTTAACAACCTGTACATGTATCTTTGAAACCAGCATACCCGGTTATTTCATAAAAAGGGTGAAAAATCAACTTTCTACATTGATGCATACCGAGTACATTGTTTTAAAGCTATACACGCTATAATGTGCGTCAATTTTGAATAACGAAGAAAATGCATGCGTTTGATTACTTAATAAAAGTTACCTTTATGCTGTTATTTATAATGCTTAATTGGATAACGTAACAAAAATATCAAATATTAAACAATAAAAATTATTTATTTTCCTGCCAGGAAAGTAATGCCTCCTTATGAATATCAATCTATCACGTGACATCGAGAGCTAATTTTAGTCTATCATACAAAGCTGGTGAAGGGGTCAACACCCTTATAGTTGTAAAAGTTTCACGAAGGAATGGACATATTTTTTTCAATTAAGCATACATTTGTCCTATAAACGAGTACTAAAAAAATAAAAACACAAGCGTGTAGGCATGTACTACATATATACTTCGTTTAAACAATGACGTATGCCTGTGTGTTTTCCCCAAGAGCTATTTTTAGTTCGTGTAGGTGTTATCCTGTTTAAACATGCAGAAGCAAGAGTATCGTGAATGACAAACGTATTACACTTAAAATACATGTATATATTTCAAATTAACAACTGTTAAGCATATTGAAATGTAATGATTAGGCAAACAATATCGGCCACCTGATTTCCCGCAGACATGCGCAATGAGGTCGGTTTTGCTCTTCCGTCATCAATATTCATGAAAAGGCATTACTTTCCTGGCAGAAAAATAAACAATTAAAAATCCTTATCTTTGTATCGAGATGGAATTAACCATTGTAATTTACAGAATAAAGGTAACTTTTATTATTAGACAAACACATGCGTTTTCGCTGTCATTCAAAATTGATGCAAATTATAGCGTGTATAGCTTTAAAATCTCTTGTTCAGAAGAAAATATAAAATTTATCAAGTTTATTACGGGGACTTCACACAGTAATGTTGAAAAAAATAAGCACGCATGCAAAATATTACATTAACAAGAGTTTAAAAAACTTTATTCTGACATTCTTAAATTATCTAAATACATTACCTTTCAATGCGATTTAAAGAAATAAAATCTAAAAAAATTCCAACTTTTTCGGGATTTGAACTCAGTCAAAAATGTAAAACACGGTTACAATCTATTCTAACTGCGTTACTACTCGACTAATCTAGACATGAATTATACATGTAGAGGGGACATTTAACACATCGTTTTTAGATTTCAAAGGTATTTATGATTTTTTCCAAAAGTCAGACTTATTAAAAATATGCCTGTTTGAAACAAAAATCGGAAATGGCAGTTTTCAAGAAATTGTCTTACTCTAAACGTTAAGATTAAATTAATTTTGTTTCAAGGAGGCAGTTTTTCACAATGATGAGGATTCCCCTTTTATATAGCGTGAATTCTGTCACATTTGTCTGTGTAACCATTTTCACATTTATTTCATGGTCTTAAATAAGTTAGTACAAACTTTCCAAATAAAATTCTACACTGCTTTATGTACAACGTTGCATAAAAAAAAAGATTTACATCGAATTCTGTAACTTTCATTTTTCCATTTTATCTGCAACTCCTTTAGGGAAAATTAGCATAGAAACTGCACCACCTTCTTTAATTTATTTTTAATTTTATTTCATCTACATGTTTCACAGGTACTTCTGGACAGAACCGTGCACCACCCCACCTCCACGTCTTTTCCCATCAATTGAAAAAAACCACCACATATTAACGGCTCAAATCAATAATTACAGAAATTACGACTCGATGGCATTTCTATTCACATTCGTTTCCATTGTATATATATATATATATCTTTTTTAAATTAAGGGAAAAAGAGGAGTGCACGGTCCTGTCCAAGTACCTATGACATGTTCCTCTTTAAAAAATAAACCGCCCGTGCGAATAATTTGTTACCGCTTACATGATATACATATACGGTACATTGCATTGCGGATCCAGAATGGGGGTCAGATCCACACCCCCTGGAAAATTCACACTTATTTGATCAACCAATAAAATCGTTAATACAAAATTATCTCTCAGATCCCCCCCCCCCCCCACCCGTGATTTTTTTTTCTAGAACCGCGCATACGCATTGTACATGTATATAAAAAGAAAGCATATCTTTTTGAGCCTGCGTATATCATAGCTTGTTGAAAAGTTGATTAAATCTATTACATACTCCTATACTGAGCCTTTAATTGGATCTGTTTTCACCAATTCATGATATTTATGCCATTTGTTAGTTTCGTATTCATGAATCTTCGGGAGCAGCAATTGTGACGCACACATTGCCGCATACACGTATATACAGACCTATAAAGACCTTATATCACCAGATCTTTTCTCTTCAATCCCTCTCTTTTGTTCTATGTCAGCAATTATTCATAACAGTAGGTTCAAAAAACGATACATGTATTAGTCATTCTATTTATTGAGTCATGTTGTTATATGTAAATAGACCTCCTCTCATTTACATGTACATCCACCACAAACTCCTACAGAAATTAGTATTTCCTTAGTTTACAATTCATTTGATTAATTTTTTTATTAAATTGATTTGTATCATCAGCTTAACTTTGCTTGATATTGTGTCCACTTTTCTCCACTGATTTCTAAAGCAGGTTTTATGTCGCCTTGTGTCACATTAGATGCCATGCTTTCTTCTTTAACCCAAGACTTTAATTCTTCTAGGTTGCATAATGTAAGCAGTTTATCAAAGTGATAGGTTCCAAACACGATAAGAGTCATTCTCTTTATGACGTCATGTTGTAATCTGTAAATAGACGCTTCTTTTTTTACAAACTCCTTTGGTATTAAGGAAGGAATATCCTCTTTACTCTTGTGATGCTTTTTAGGCTTATCTTTAGAGGACAATCCTTGCTGAATATTACTTGTTTCTCCTGCTATATCAGTTCCAGTATTCTCGATTTGTTCTGTTTTGCATTTTGACACCTCTCCAAAGGAATCACAGTTGCAAGACTCCAGAAATTCAAAAAGCTGGTCGTTTTTGTCGTTAACATTTATCTCCATTTTATTTATACTCATATATACTAACATTAGAAACTTTTCTTTATCATTAGATCGGTGCATATTTTCTAAATACGACTTTAAATATCTTAGAGGTTGATTACAAAATGCTAGTGGGCCAACTGTTTGGAAATGACTACATCTACAAAACAAAGCACATATTTCTGGGTATCCTAATGAATTGTCCTTGCCCTTTAGTGCTAGCCGTTCAACTTTACTGAAGTCTTTATTAGGACAGAAACGTTCAAATTGTGAAAACAGGATTTGAGTCCGATCTCCTCGTGTTAGACTCTTTGATAGATCTATGAATTTTGTTTCTTTCCTTTGTGTCAGAAGGGATCTGAAAAATTTAGCAATACTTTCCCGATCTTCATCAATTATAAAGATTATGAAAAATTTTGAATCTCTGTTTGAAGAGGCCATATTTTCAAATAGCATGTGCATTTTCTCCGCTAGGTTTTCCTTTTCTGACTCTGATATTTCTATAGAAAGTGTCATGTCCACAATAATAGGTTCATGATGTTCTTTAACGTCAAATGTTAGAGGATCGCTGATTATTATCGGTAATGATTTCATGACATCCACGTATATTTGTTTAGCTGTGGACCTTTTTCCAGATCCCCATCGGCCTACCAAACAGAGTATTTTTCCACCATTTTTGATAAAGCTCACTCCTTCGTAAAATGCTGATGTTTTATAGAAAGGTTTCTCTAAGTTAAAATCTAGTAAGTCAAGAAAAAATATTTACTTATTAGATTATAAATTATAATGCAAAAGAGTAAAAATATAAAGTATTGAGAATTAGACATACCATCAATCAAAAGCATTTCTTCATCTCCCTTCTTTTGTTGTCCTAAAAACAGAATAAAATAAGACATTTTATTTTCAAATAATGTTATCACTCATGTCTTTGAAAAAAAATAATGATTATGATAATTATGACCAAATTCAGGTTAAAACTAAAACGTGCCTACAGCTGCGTTTGTAATTAGGGCTTTTCGACTGTCTGTCGAAAAGACTTAATATTGTTTTCGTTCTGTTTTATTAAGGTCTTCCGTTTCCAACGGAAGACCTTATTGTTTTTGCTTTGTTTCTTTTTCCCTATTATTAAGGTCTTCCGTTTTCCAACGGAAGACCTTATTGTTTTCGTTCGGTTTCTTTTTCCCTATTATTATTATTTTTTTCTTACAAAATTTGTGCACGCGATTTCTCGGAAATGGATCGGCCGATTTTCATGAAATTTTTAGATCTGATAGATATTGATCTGAACTTAATATACATTTTTTTGTTTTGATGACGTCATTTCCGTTCTTGAGATAATGACGTTTTAGCGATTTTCAGAGGGTCGGCTTGTCCAGGGATCTTCTCCTTAATGGTAAAAGATATTGAGTTCAAACTTTCAGGGATTGTAGACAAGATATTGTAGATATGTCATTTGGCATTTATATTTGTCATGCTCAAAAAGCGTTAAAGCTCGCCTGGTCCCAAAAATTGAGACTAAAAAAAAGTCGTAATTTTTCATGGTTTTCTTTGTTTATCTCCTTTCCGAAAAATATTTTGTTAAGACATGTAAAGTAAAAAAAGTCAAAATTTACAAGACCCATCGTTTAATATCAAGAAAAAGGGGCTGGCCCCTAAAAGTAGGGAACCAGAAGGTTCTAAAATCTTTTATTTATAGCTCTTTACTGAAGAATATTTTGTAATAGATCATAGAAGCAAAAGTGTTTATCTTACTGTTATGTACCCATTCAATATAACAATTTTCTCATGTGTTATGTAATTAGTGGTTTTTAGGGGCCAGAAGTCCAAAACTTTGTTCACTTATATCTGAAAAAAGAACAAATATTTTGAAAAGCAATATAGAATAAAAGATGTTAAGAATGATGTTTTAAACAATATTCAACCATCAACATTTCCTTATGTGGCCCCAAAAAGGAGATAAGGGGTCGGCCCCTAAAACGTTCATTCCCAGATAGCTCAAGAAGGTAACGAATTTCTAAACACTTGTTGAACAAAATATGTTTATTATCGAAAAACCTTTCATCTGATATCAAGAAAAAGGGTCTGTGGCCCCTCTAATTAGGGGCCAAAAGGGCTTTGAAGTCTTTCTTCCATAGCACTTAACTGATTTTGTAAAATGTTATAGAAGCAAACATGTTTATCTCACATTTGTTTAACTATATAATATAAAAAAAATTTCATGCATGACGTAATTAGGGGTTTTAAGGGGCCAGAAGTCCAAAACTTTGTTCACTTATATCTGAAAAAAGGACAAATATTTTGAAAAGCAATATAGAATAAAAGATGCGTAGAATGATGTTCTAAACAATATTTAACCATTAGAATTCCCTTATGTGGCCCCAAAAAGGAGATAAGGGGTCGGCCCCTAAACGTTCTTTCCCAGAAAGCTTAAGAACGGTATTGAATTTCTAAACATTTATTGAACAAAATATGTTTAATATCAAAAGACCTTTCATTTGATATCAAGGAAAAGGGTCTGACCCCCTCAATTTAGGGGCCAAAAGAGCTTTGAAGTCTTTCTTCCATAGCACTTAACTGATTTCCTTATGTGACCCTAATAAGGAGATAAGGGTTGACCCCTAAAACGTTCTTTCCCAGATAGCTCAAGAACGGTAACGAATTTTTAATCACTTGTTGAACAAAATATGTTTAATATCATAAGAAGTCTTAATATATAAAGAAAAAATGAAAAAAAAATATATAAAAATAAAAATCTGTTGAAAATCAAATGATCTTTCATTTGATATTAAGAAAAGGGGCTGGTCCCTTAAATTATGGACTAAAGGGGTCTAAGGTCTTTTATTCGTAGGTCTTTACAAAGGAATTATTTGATATTTGCTTTAGCAGGAAAAATGTTCATCTTGCATTTTTTTTACCCATGAACGTAAAAGTTTTCTTAATTGTTACAGAATTAAGCATTTTAAAGTACTAGAATCCCAAAAGTTTGATCCTTTCCTTCTCAAAAATGAGATACATTTTGAAAAGCACCCTATAGATGTAGAAGAGCATTATGAATCTGCTCCCATTCTAACATCAAGTTTCGTTGACGAATATCAAAGTCAAGGTCATATTCTCTTGAAAATATCGCACGGAAGACCTCCTCGTTGCTCGCAACGAGATCGTGTCTAGTTATTATTATTATTATTGACAAAGCTTCGTCAGCAATGTTTTGAAAACGGAAGAAAGAATTGAAAATGTAATGTTTAATTTTTGTAGCAATCTTTTAGTTCTCCCGTATGTCCCTTTTGGGACTTCCGGTTTTTATACTTCCGGTTTACACACGCAAAATACAAAATTTTAAAGAGACAGTACAGCTGAAAAACATGAGTGTTTTACTTCCGATTTACCCACTGTATTGTTAGGAAATAAGAAATAACGTTGATTGTGACAGTTGAATTACATAAAAATCCCGTTCACATACCTAATCAATGTAATTATGAGCTTCCGGAAATTGAAGGGTCGTACAAACCGGATTAATCTTATATCTTTTATATGTACCACGTGGATTTTGATTGACAGTAATTGACAGTGCTGAAAAATACAAGATCTTCGCCCGACTACGGTCATCATGGAATACGAGGTAAAAGGGACTCTCTAAACGGAACACATCATCATTTCCTTGATAAATTATAAATGGTTTTTCAATTTCAGCTCATTTTAACATGAACACACATAAATATGTCAAATAACCCATCAAGGGGCCTCACTTACAAACTGAATTTAGTTTGTAGCAATTCCTGTGATAAGATTTAAAAAAGAAAACGCAAAATACAAACTTACAAAATAATAATTCTGGTTATTTTAAAAACTTTAAACAATTATTACTTGGGAAATGTAGAAAAGACATATTTCTATCAACAAACCTGTCCAGGAGAATCTTCGCGAGCCCTGCATGTGTTTTGTTTACAGTAAATAATCATGCGTAATAGTTACTGTATAGAAGGCGGAACCCCGTAACACGTTGCGATGTATATATTAATGGACCATAAATAATTATTTATTTTAATGAAATAATTAAATTGACTTAATGGAGAAATTTGTAATTTTCTGAAAGTTTCATCTTCGCTATCCAAGAGTGACGATCCGCTCCTTTGCTCTTTTCAACCTGAAAAGAGTAGAGGAGCGGATCGTCACCCTTGGCTAGCAAAGATGAGAGAGAATTTGATCAGCGTGAAGATGCATAAATATATTTATTGCATTTATACCAGTGTCTTGGAATTGTAATAAACTTCGTAAAACTGCTTTCGTGGGAGTTATGGCAGTTTGTAATTTTTGCTAAGGTGAATGATGTGACCCCTGGTGATCTTGAAAATCGCATAAGATAATGTACGTCTTATAAGTTTTGGGATTGTGTAATTGTCATTTACTTCAATAATATGCCCATTACAATGAGCTTGCAAGTTTACGTCTTTGATTCTATTGGCAGATAAGATTTAATTACAGGATGCTATTCGTTATACATAATGATAATTATCAAAGTTTAAAAAAAGCGACAAAAAAATATTTGAGAACACCAAGAAGTACCTAAAACGACCTAGAACGACCTCCTACATTATACTTCAAAGAAAATTGTGTTTCCCCTATTATATGAGACTATTTCTTGAAATTATCTAAATCAAATTAGACAAAAACTTTAAAACAGCAACGAAACAATAATATAATACTGAGAGATATCATCAAGCAGAGCCATAGCGATGTTTAATTTGATGTACAAATCAGAAATATCAACATAAATATTGGACACATGATTACTACAACTTTATAAATACCATTTATTCATCTATTTCGAACCTCAAAAATTACTTACTTTTTCGCCGACTTTGATGCACAACACAGCTCACGATGGTAAGAAGAATAACAAATAATATCCCTACTCCGACAAAGATCCATGGCAGTGGCAGTGGTAAGATATTAACTCTAGAAATTCTAGAATCGAACCAAAAAAAAAAAAGACAAATTTAGCATATATCTGTCCATTTGCTTTAACTTAAATCGTTTAATCTAAACTACCGTTACTTCAAGTTTTGGGTTAAATATTTTAATAAATTAGTCCTCTTTGGTAGTACGGGCGATTTCATTCAAAGTCCACATTTTGAAAAAGGAAAGATTTTAAATGTTCCCTTTTTTATGTGTTCTGAACATGAGGTGCTTCTCACTGTTTCGTCCTCTATTTGCTGGTAGTGGACTCTAACTCGGGCGTTGAGCTGATTTTTCTGGCCAATATAATTTTCCCCACAGGTGGGTTAAGTTGCACAATTAATTGAATTAGATGATTAGCAGTTCATTTGAGTATTAGGTTTTAAAATTTACATATGGAGAAATAAGTCCGATTTGTCTAATTTGCATACGGCCGCCATCTTGAAATTGAGGCTGTAACTATTTCAAAGTAATGTATAATGAACATTTAAAATTTCTCAAATAACTCGGAAACGCTTACGTCGGAACTTTTTGCCATGGTATGAATTTCACCTATACACCGGTAGAAAAAAAATGACACTATTCGATTAAAAATTGATTTATTTTTTAGTGTGCTGTTTGAATATGAAAATTTGAAGCGAGAAATGAACCATTTACATAGTGAAATAGTGAATTAAGTTGATAATTGCCAATTTCGACACAGAAGTTCGAATGTTTTAAATTGATATAAGCGAGTTGCCATGGTGCTCCCTAGTATTTGATATTTCATACTTTAAATTAATGTACATTTTTATTGCTTTCTAATTAAAATGAATGTGCCAATTAGTTTCAAAAATTGTCTTTTGGGGGGTTGTTGCTTGTAGGTAAAGGGGCACAAACCTGCAAACCTCTATAATATATATTTGATTTAAACGACATTTCAGGGGCAAACAAAGGGTGTTTTAACTAGCTTTTGTTTTCATAGACAGAACACATGGATGTTTTACTTTTATTATCCTCTTCTGTTTGAAAATTTCCCTCCTACATCTTTCTAAAGTCAATACTACGACTTTGGCGCACTTTGAACTATATGCATTGTGACGTCAGGATTTACGTAGTGTGGTTAATGAATATTAATGAGAAAAAATCGGACTTATTTCTCCATATGATCCCTTTGTTAATATTAGTCCTTCTTCCCCTTTATCAAGTACCATGTTCCCCATCTCGCGGGGGGGGGGGGGGGCACTTTTTTAATGGAGATTTCATTGCTGGGCGAGAACTTTGATTTGGAGAGAATTTTCCTAAGATACGGCGCTTGTCTTCTGCTGTTGCGCTGAAAATTTATTTAATATGGACTGTCGCATTCTGTATATATATTTATTATACTTCTGTGTAATTTTCTATGTAAAATCGCAAAAAATAAACATGCTCCTCTATCAAACCGTGAAATACTTTTCTTTGCTATCTGCCCATGGTGAATAGTCATTGAAACTATCCACCGGCAGCATACGATTTTCCTCGTTTTTAATCTCGGAACACTTCTGGTGTAATCCGAGTCGCTACGTTAAATTCAAGGTCTGATTTCCATGAAGAAAATCTGCATCGCCGACAAATAAATTTTTCATCGGTTTAATAAAATACCTTTATAATGACTGACGATAGCAAGTTTATTGTCTCCCTCGACAGCAACTATTTCCCTCGGCTTCGCCTCGTGTCTCGAGGGATAATAAATTGCTAATGTCCTCATAGCCAGTAAACTGGTGTGTGTGTGTGTGTGTGTGTGTGGCCGATTAGTTAACGCGCTAGCCACTCACTGCTAAGACAGTGGGTTTAAGAGGTCGTGAGATCAAGCTTTGGCCGGGGCGGAGGTGGAACTTCAATGTAGTGAATTTCCCCATGCTTTAATATCTAATCCTTCACTATTGGCAGGCATACGTCAATTTGACAGTTGTTGCAATGCTTGTGTGTATAATGATAATAATAATAATAATAGTTTTATTTTCAATTTCGGGCCCAGA
>WFKH01011801.1:57608057-57621453 GCA_016163765.1 Magallana hongkongensis | reverse complement strand
ATATAAAACACATGTATTTAATGAAAGGTGGTAAATAAAGATTTTTTTTGTTTTTATTTCATAACGCTACAAACGTTAATTACTTTTTGCAAATTATACAAAATAATCCAAATGCTTTAAAACCCTATTGATAGTTTCCAATTGTTTTTTATTGTCCAAAACGGATAATAAACACCCATTTTGAAATACTCTAGTCACGTGATATCGCAAGCTAATCTTTGTACGTAAACAAAATGTCGACACGAAAACGTTGTCGGCATGTTGGAAGTGGGCTTACATATTGTGATACAAAAAAAAAAAAAAGTAAATAAAGATTTAAAGAGATTAAAGAAAATAAAGACAGTCTTGCAGGGAAAAGAATAAGGGGTAAATCTTTATTGAAAACCATTTTAAACAGTGTGATTAAGTGACGGGAAATTAGGGTATCTGACTCGTCACGTTTTGATTGTATGCGCACATGATCATTATATTTAAAATAATTATGATTTTATTCATTTTACCAACACAGAAGGATTATTATTTCATAAGTACACAACACTGAAAGAAAACCTATTTGAATTCCATTAACAAATAGTTTTTGTGGAACTATTTTTTCGTGCGGAAGGTTTTTTTTTTGCTATACTTAATTAACAACGCATATCTTTAAGGTGGTATGGGACACCTCCACGTTGTGACGTACTATTTATCGAAATAAACAATAAAATCAAGTGTAATTTTATAAATAGTTTCTTTCCCATCATTGTCAACTAACAACGTAGCGCGGTGGGTTAGAGGATTTTCTACGAATCTGTAAAACATGAGTTCGAATCCCGCTTAGGATTTTAAAATTTTTACCTTTACAAACACTTTTATACGTATTTTTGGTTCAGTATTGTAAAATTTGAAAATTCTAAACCGATGAAAGTAGTTTAATTATAATGTACTTTAATTCACATTAATATCGACAGATGTCCCATCATCGTCTCAAGCCACGGGTTTTGTGTCCATTCTACTTCCACAAACCCCGTGGGTTTGTGGAAATAGAATGGACACAAAACTCGTGGCTTGAGATGATGATGTCCCATACGACCTTAACATTTGATAAGTTTGGTACATATTCATGTTCTGTGTAACATGTACAAAATTAAATCTTGATAGTGTGATAGACTTTTAGCATAAAATCATGCAAATATATAGAAGGAGTCTGAACATTTGTAAGCCAAATTTTGCAGGAATAAAATTTTGCAAGAATTTTACCTTTGAAGCTATCTAAAATTTGACATTACTGACCCCCCCCCCCCCCCGTTTTATTATGTCAAAATTATACTGAATACATGTACATATCGAGGCAAACTGAATTAATTTTATAAAGTTCTTGATTTTAATAAGCTTTTATTTCAAATCAGAATGTTTTCGTAAACTGTCTATTCAATCTGATCATTGTGCATAATTAAAACAATATTTGATGAAATAATTTTGCTTCATTAAAAATACTGGCAACCATTGCCAATCGAGCTGAAATTGCATTTAAGGTGCACAAACTTCAGGTAAAAAAAATCGCCACAACTCAGAAGGATGAATACTGACCCCCAACCCATTTTTTTTTTTTTTTGTATTTTCTAAGTATGTTTTGTCGTAAACGTAAACACAAGCTTGCGAACTACTTGCTTACGGATCAGAACGTCACACAGCATTTAGATTTATTTGTTCTAAAATATAAGAGAAAGTAAGATCGCAAAAGAGGTTTATGTTATTTTTGTCAATTTCAATTAAATTAAGTTCTAATATCTCGAAATATATTTTTTGAGTCAAGGGGGCCTACAAGGAGCAATATTGACTTTTCATCTTTGGAGCTCATATTGTGCAAAAAGGACTGTTTAACAGAGCTTTTTTTCATTTTTTACTTTTTATTAAGCATGGAATTATTGATATGCAGAAAAATATACAATATATATATATTTTTTTATAAAATTCAAGAATGTAATACATTTATTTAGTTTTAAAATATATCCGTCATGCACAAAAGCAAATTTCAATACTACCACCCCTCTTACAAAAAAGATTCCGTTTTTTGTAGACCGCATTATTAATATGAATATGATATGTAATGATATTTTTAAGAAAGTAGTACTCACTTTTCATCACCTGTAAACGTTTTATTCAAACACACAGGATCTGAAATGAGTAATGAAAGCGCCTTTTAAGTGATCGACATTTAATTTCAAAGCAATTCAATATTATATGAGCCATTTATAGTTATTTCGCATATCTATTCTTTTTTTCAAAAAGCACTATCTTGTTAAAAATGCATAAAAGCACAAAATACTATAATTATACAATACATATGCATTCATATTTAAGTAAAACATGACTGTACACTCAAATGCAGATCTAGAGATTGGCAATCTCGTGGTTTGATTTTCCATTAAATATATTGAGGTGACAAAGTTCAGTTTTTGCAAATACGATACTATTATGCAGTCAGACAGAAACTGTCTGTTTTTTCTTATAGTTCATTAAAAAATGATAAGCAAGAGAAATGACTGTGACTCATACACTTGTAGACTTCATTGGACATAAATAATGCGTCTGGACACGATCCGGTGGACACATTACATGGAACAGTGTCCAAGGTTTTGGCCCCTGTGTTGTATTCAGGACAGTAGTCTATTAAAAAATCAAACCAGGAAGTAAAATGTAAAACAACCACGTTAATGAAACGTGAGTAAATAACCACCAAAGGTAAACAAAGTCCAATGATGATCACAAGACTAGCGGGAAGTAAATATATTGCAACATCATTTATATACAACGTGTCGTCTACAGTGTTAATGTACTCAACGACTTGTAATTGTTTTTATTCAAACAATATATTGATTTTATCATTGATAGTTCAGAAGTAGCATTCAATTAACATACATTTTCAATAATCTCTTAAAAATCAGTGAAAATAAAGAGATCGTTTACAGACTGGTTAATAAAATGAACAATCGGTTGTGAAGTTACAAGAAACTACAATGCATACAATATTGAAAAGATGCAAATGACATTTACTAAAAATGATTTTATGTTAGAAAAATAGGTATAATGTTATGCCTACTTGTACAATCACGTTTATTAATATAAAATGGCCGATACTGTACCAGGTAATATTGATTAAATACTTACTTGGTTGAACCCAGACAGACTGTATACATATCTCTCCCGATCTATTCCTTTCGTTCTGGATACAATGATAGACATTGGTGGAACTCTGACAGTTAAAGGAATCTTTATCCTTCTCATATACGGTTTTATTAAACGAACAAGGCGTTTTTCGTTCCTTAAACATGGCTTCTTTCAGTTTTTTTAAAATCTATTTATAGCATTGAGCATGTGATGAAATACTTAACTGTGCTATTTCATTCAATAGGGGTGACAGATGAAAAAAATGCTTATTATTATCAGCTTAAGACGGGTGTAACGATAAAAATTTACCTTCGTTAAATATTGGCCGATGTGTAGAACATGTTGTTCAACACGTTCTTGTAGAATACTTAATACTGTACATGTTTGTTGTAGCATACGTGGATGGTTCTGTAGAATCAATGTCCTTGGATAGATTTGTTTTTTACCTTTTTTAGCTCACCTGTCAGGCGTTAAACGCAAACCTGCACTTTTCTGTTTGCTTTTATCTATCTGTACAGCTATTTGTCTATAAACGTTTTGTGATATATTTAAAGTACAAGTTTTTTATAAATTTTATAAAAGTAAGAATTATCTAATCATTTTGTAATTATTTTCAACCAAATGTTTTACTACTTTGTCTCATGTATTTGTAACGTGTTTCTCTAACAATAGTTATAATAAGTGTTCTTTTAAGGGATATTATAATATAATTTTTCTAATTTAATCTGTCTGAGTATCCTGATTAGATTGTTTATAAAGATTTTCCTCTACTCTTCCTGAGTTTTAATGATTCGCTGATATTATGATGATTATACCAGAGGCTTTACCGGGTATACTGATGACTGGGTAAACTGTCTCTGCAGACTTCCCGGTACTGGGTTCCTATCAATATTGGAAAGCAGGTGCCTCAATCTTATGCAGATTTACTACGCCCTGATTCCAAAAATAATTCCCTAAATGCCAATACTGCTGGTGAAACTATTTTTAATTCCCACCCTAGCCTCTACTTTCCTGACTATTACCTTCCTAACACTTTTCCTCTTCTGCTCAGGCTTCTCCGACTTGTCGCCTTTTAGCTTTCTTAGCCAGTCTGCCTCAGCTGCAGGCTGCGCTGACTTATATACCCTTTGGGCAGTTCATTCTAAGGGGTGTCAGGTTATTCCATTTTTATGGGTGCGTTCAATTTGTTTCATATTATAAAAAGCATGCAATTGAAGCTGAATAATAAATTGAGTGTACACACGTGCGTTGTATACATTACATTCAAAAACATTTAATTTACAGATTTGATTAATGAAAGATTATTCTAGAAACACAAAAGTTTCACCCAACCTGCATACACGACTCTCGACTTTTTATTGATCATCAAAAGACTCCAGATGGCATTTTGACAAACGTTAGCTCACAATAGAATATGTTAACGTAAACAATGATTGTTAAACAGACAAACAGACTAAAATATCCCATGCCTGTATCAGCAAAGTAAAAATATGCTTACAAAATCTAAAACATGTATTCGAGCTTTATTTTTAACATTTTTCTAATATAATTTCCTATATCAAGAAGAAAACAAAAATTCTGTGGGCCAATACTTACTAGTAATACTCCCGCTCTGATACGAATATATGTTCTCCTGTGAATAAACACAAGTTCAGTTAGAGAAATAATTCAGTTAATATGTTTGGGGTTTTTTTTCGTATAATGATTATTTTTATCATCGCTAAAATTTATCCAGACAGTCAATGTCCACAGTAACAAAACATATGAACCAAAGCATCTTGTGAGAAATATATTGTATTTGTTTTTACTTCATCACATGTATTTTAAAAAATTTAATTCCATTATAGAATCATCCACATTGTTCAAAGGTTGCTGAGAAAACTGAAATAGAATTTGGTACGGACAGACGCACAGATAAACAGGAAGCTAACATAGTATTCATACGAAAATGAATCCAACCATATGGCATGTCTAAACAAGAGCGTGCTAAAATTACAAGCACCTTCAAAAAGTAGTTGCTGAGAAAACTGCTACGAAAATTTGTTATGGACAGATGCAGGGATAAGTAGGAAGTTGACGTCAAATTCGACAAAAATTAATCCTACAATATTGCATGCTTAAACAAAGAGTGTGCAAAAATTTCAATCATTTGTAAAGACAAGTTGCTAAGAAAACCGCGACAAATGTTTGTCACGGACAAATGCTAGGAAAAACAGAGTGTTGACGTCAGATTCGTATAAAAATAAAACCCGGCCATCATATGGCATGCTAAAAAGAGTGTGCTAAAATTTCAAGTATCAACGAACAAATGTTGCTGAGGATTCTGCGACAAAAAATGTTACAGACAGACAGACGGACACCCAAGGGTAAAACAGCAAACTTTCTCTCCTTCGGAGGAGGAGGGGGGTTTAAACATGCAGTGTTTGGCTTTTATGTTACGTTAAACAAATTTCATTTAAATGGAATGTCACTAGATACTGGTGAGGGACTTTGAAATAAGTTCTACACGCAACACAGGGATACGGGCTTCTTTAAGACGGAATCGCCTTTTGAAAAAAGGGGCCTCGGTTTGGTTTTATCCTGAAAGGCCTGTAACTTCCACTTCAGCGCCAATCGATTTGAGCCTGTAGAAACAGTTACTTTCATTATGGAAAGATTCTTGACCATTAAGGAATAATTCTTAACCGTTAAAGCTGAGATGAATTCAGAAAAGCATTTGGTGGCCATATTAGTTTGGATCGCTCCTCGACTACTACTTGGGTATATAAACCATCGAGAAAGTTACGGCCGGTCGCTTTCCGATCGTCAGGTTACACGGACTTCGAAATGCATGAACTACACTTTGTAGTTGTATGTTTGTGAAAAGATAATAAAGGAAACTACAGTCAATAAAAAATAAAAGAGGGAATATTATTTGAAAGAATTCCCAAGGTATCCGCATTATCTTGCACAGATACATGTTGTGCTGCCTTACTTCGCGTGCACATTGAACACGTGTGTCGTTCATATAGAGTGCATATCGTCTGCATCATATTGAAGACCCCGGCCGCACTACATCCAACATAGTAAATAAGCGATAGTAAATCAAAGAAAGTAACAACGTGTTGTCATTTGTATCAGTTTTTATAAAAACACTCCATTTTTAAGTTCTTGCCAGTTGTCACTGCACTTCAGTGTGTGGTTTATGCATGTGCGATGATATTACAGTTCGACCAGGGAAACGTTCTAGAATGATCAAGGATTTTTGAAATATGTGTGCCTGAATTTCAGTCAGTTTTATTTCGTCTTTTTTTGTACCAGTGAAGTGGTTGTCTATTTTTTTTTTTCAAAAAGAGTTTCTACGAATCTTTTCGTATAATGTAACGTGTTCGGGTGAATGAAATACTGGAATGCGGAGAAGCATGAATACTCAGTAGTGCTTTCGGCCTTATATAGAAGTAATGTAGGGATGAGCGTAGCAATGGAGGTCGAAAACTAATATGGCGGTAGTTGGAGATAATATATATTCTCAAAAAATGTAATATTAGCGCGACTAAAAAGCGATCACACCACCCTCCCGTTAATGAAAACCAGGTAAGTTGTATTTCAGTAGATTTTAAGGGATGAGGATTTTGTTATACACTTGATCTTATGAACCTTAAGCTGCCTTAATGTTTGAATACATGCTTTATTAGAATCAAACAGCCATAAGGCTGTCCAAAGTTAATTTTATGTTTAACGTAACCCGCGCGAGTAGGTCTAGGAGAAATTGTGCTTTAGAAATAAAAAACCTCCTATTTTAATTTGATTTTTTACAGTTCGATTTTACTAAAATACTGCAATCTGTAGAAACTCGAAATGTTTAGAGCATATTATAGACTATATACATCAGATACTCAATGGTATTGTCAGGAAAGATCATTATTAAAGGGATGGCCTACATGTAGCTTGAATACTCACTGTATTTTATAAATGTAAATAGATAAAAATCGTGTGTTTGAAAATGTTGTTTTCATTTTATCGCCCTCCCTCGTAGGTTTGCTATTTGCTATTTTAAAGTGACGTTAAACGTAGGATTAAGTTTTGGCAGCGTAAATAAAAAGAAATAAAATACACCCAAAAACACTTCAGTAAATTTTGTCCACCCATTTAAAAATATTACAATGCATTGTATCTCAACAAGAAGTCACAACCTGATTAAACTTTCATATCAGATATTATACTCGACCACAGAACCTGTTCTTAGTTAGTTACATTGAGGTAGTGATTTACAAGTAGCAATTTATCTCAACAAGGCACACTTTAAATACTTCAAACCAGCATGGGGCGTGCGTGTAAAATAAACATTTTACTTCCTGTTTAGTCTGATGTTTTATCCTCTATTTTAAGACGTAAAATTATAATATTTACTTTTGAAAAATTCAAACTAAACAATGTACATGTATATTCTACCAGCAGATCAACTGCTTCTCAAAGACCTAAAATTCTCTTTTGGTCAAATTTTATTTTTCTGTTTTTATTGTTTACAATTTTTATCAATGCATTTCTAATGATCAACCGAGTGTCAGTTGAAGACTTATAAGCAAGATACAGAGCTCACAATGCTTTACTATGTAAACAAGGCTCGTGCCATTTTTTTGTCACATTGGTTCAATATACCAGTAAAAGTTCTTTTTCAAGTTGATTTTTCTATCTGCTAATCTTTTTATTAAATAAACAAACCGTTCCTAGCGATTGTCACATTCATTTTAGATTTAAACATGGAATATTCAAAATGTAAACAAAAACATCCTTCAGCTTTGTTTACATCAAAAAGAACCGTGAGCTCTGTATTTCGCTCATAACTCGACGACTGACTCTCAAATTTTGGTTGACTATTAGAATTTCTTTACTGAAGCATCATAAACATTTAAAACGGAAAAATACATTTTAACCAAAATCTTGACCATATGCCCCTTTAAAGCAGATAATCTAAACGTATCATACTAGTAGGAAAGCAAAAATCAAAAAGACCTAAAAACATTGCAGGAAATTAATTGAATGATTAAAGTTATATTTCAATAGAGTATCGTATATAATATATAACGTTTAAATATATATTAAGTTTTTTTGATAGGCAATGTATTACTCAATAACAGTTAATATTTGCCAGCAGCTCGAGCATGCGTTTGAATTCAAAACCAAATTATGAAATAGACTTGTGCACAACACCCGATCCACCATAACACTGTCGTGTCATCTTTTTCGCTAAATGAATACTGTATCCAAAGGTTTTAGATTATATATTATAATATGGCGGAACTGGGTACTTGCATGCATAATTTATAGTTTTGTTGTACATTTAGATGAGTGATTTTTAGTCAACCCTGTCAAATGCTGAAATGCCTGAATAAATGGTTCTTTAAGCTGATAAACACCAACAAGATGTTTCGGAAATAATGGAACCGCTACCTGAACTAGCTGCAGATTTGAAGCTCTAGCTACAAAACCTCTATTATATGCTATGACCTCTGAAGTAGTATGTTGTCATATTTTGAAGAAAAGGGAACATCATGTTTTTCTATATATTTTATATTGTTTTTCTATTTGCATTAAATTATTAATGAACTGGATTATAAAAAAAGTCTACTGAGCTTCTCTTATCGAACAAACTTAAAACTTCTGCTCATTTGCTCATAAACACGTTGCTTTCGCATTATTCTTGAAAATTTTGCTACCAAATGCGTTTCCAATACAATTGGGTAATAAGTGCAAATAATTGGTAAATATAATACAACATTTCAAAAAATGGTTGAAATTCATATGTTTCAATACATGAACTTAATGAAAAGCAAGAATATTAATTTCTGTGCGAACCTTTAAAGGAGTCAAGAGGCCATGTTTGAAAATTAAGAATGGTTATGACAAGAGTTTTGACAGTTCCATCCTTAAATTCATATAAGAAGGTTGTTATGGTTATAATTATAAAAAGTTTCACTCTCTTAAATGTAAATATATAAAGTAATCAGGAACACAATGTTAAAAAGATAATAACAAGGGCTCCTTATAAATAAATTTTGCAACTTATTACTAACGTTTAGAGACTACTGAAGGACCGGTTAAACATAAGCAATTCTAGTGTAACAGGTTATTGCTATCATTTGTTTTGAACGACTATGCTTCATTCGATGGTAGTTCGTTTTGTGTTTTGGTTCTTTGTTTTGTTTTTATCTGATATAACAAGCCAAGTTTTAGTTAACTTTTCTTTAACTTTTGAGTAGAGAAACCTTCCCATCTTATCCAAAGTCCTTTTGGGACAAAATTTAGACTCCAAACAGGAGCTAAATTTGTCATATTTTAAAAGTTTTAGTCATTTGAAAATGCAGAAATGACTTCGGTAGCAGTAAGACATTTGCCTAGTTTAGAAGCTCTCCCAAATATCCAAACCTAGTGATATCTTATCAGTCCCCGTCAGATGAAACCGGAGGGGTCTATAGTCATTATCGATGTCTTTCCTCCTCTCTGTCAGACTTATTGTCCCAACTTGGTTTTCCATACTTTTTTGTATATGGTTTCGAGAAATAGGATACATTTACTTCAGTTTTTATTTAAAAATTAAAAATAGCATTCTTCGCAAAATTACATTTCGCGCTAAATTTTTTTTATTTTATATCAATCTTAAAGGACAAAGTAAAAGTTTTAACAAAATAAAATGGTTAAAAAACAAAATGCCCTACGGATATCTCCTTTATAAGCTACAATAAATATGTACAATAACCTACAGGGAAAATCAAATTCAAAGAGATATTAACAACTGTACAGAAAATAATATAACAATTACATATATTACAAGTATGTAATTTTAAAATAAATTACTTTGAGTTTACAGAATCAAAAAAAAAAAACTATTGACATTTAAGCCTTTTGTTTCATTAACTGTTTATATAATATTGAGAAATCCGAAGCTACTTCTGTGCTTAAACGCTTAACCTGAAATGCCCATAAGTATTACGATTAGATATATAGAATATCAATTTCTTAGAGATTTGAGAAACCGTAATCAGTACCATGTTTTATCAGTTGTTTAAATAAATAAAAATATTAATATTATATATATCAAACCAATTGTACCGAGTATCTTATATTATTATATAAACATATATAAACACAGTCCTTAGCTTATATGAAAATACAATGTTTCATTTTTATTAAGAAATGGTATTAATTCTGGTTTAATTAATGTAAAAAAAATGACATGTGGTAATAACGAACAGTGTTGAAAATGAAAAGTCAAAGGAAAAATATAAAACAGGAGCAGAGCAAACACAGACCTCTAAAAAATAGAGGTAGGATCAGGTACCATTGAGGAGTGAGCATCCTTTGCTGACCGGTCACAACCGCCGTGTGCTGTATGTCGTAATCGGGAAAAAACGGAAAAGTCCGTGGACAATTAGACAAAAAGATATAGCATTACTAAATCGGTTGTTAAGGTACACAGACTCTTGGATGCTCTCAATTACTATTAGGGTTTTTTTTTTTTTTTTTTTTTTTTTTTTTAAAAATGATGTGGTTTATATATGCTTCACATAAAATGTTTCGATATGGAAAATTAGATACACTCTGTTTTGTATCACCAGTTTAACTTTGCTTGGTATTGTCTCCATTGTACTCCATCGATTTCTAAAACAGGTTTTATGTCGCCTTGTGCCATATAATGTGTCATGTATTTTTTTTTAACCCATGACTTTAATTCTTCAGGGTTGCATAATGTTAGCAGTTCATCAAAATGATAGGTTCCAAACACAATAAGAGTCATTCTCTTTATTACGTCATGTTGTAATCTGTAAACAGATGTCCGGGCTTCCTTCTCTACAAACTCATCCGGTATTAAGGAAGTAATATACTCTCTGCTCCTGTCACGTCTTTTAGCTTATTTCTAGAGTATAAAACCTCCTCAGTATAACTTGCTTCTCCTGTTTCTTCAGTTCCAGTAATTTCGATTTGTTCCGTTCCACATTAGTCTCCGTCCAAGTAGAATCACAGTTGCACGACTCCAATATTTCAAATAGCAAGTCATTTGGGTTGTTAACGTTTATCTCCATTTGATTCAGACTCAAATATACCAACATTAAAAACCTTGTTCTTTCAACAGATAGGTGCATATTTTCTATGTAAGACTTTATAAATCGTAGAGGTTGATAACAAAACCTCATTGGGCCAACTGTTTGGAAATGGCTACATCTACAAAACAGAGCACATATTTCTGGGTATCCTAATGAATTGTCATTGCCTTTTATAGCCAGATTTTCAACTTTACTGAAGTCTTTATTAGGACAGAAACGTTCAAATTGTGAAAACAGGATTTGAGTCCGATCTCCTCGTGTTAGACTCTTTGATAGATTTATGAATTTAGTTTCCCTCTTTTGTTTTACAAGGGATCTGACAAAAGAGATACTTTCCCGTTCTTCATCAATTATAAAGATTATGAAAGCTTTTGAACCTTTGTTTGAAGAAGACATATTTTCAATTAATATGTGGATTTTCTCTGCTAGGTCTTCCTTTTCTGACTTTGATATTTCTATAGAAAGTGTCATGTCCACGATAATAGGTTTATGATGTTCTCTAACGTCAAATGTTAGAGGATCGCTGATTATTATCGGTAATGATTCCATGACATCCACGTATACTTGTTTAGCTGTGGACCTTTTCCCAGATCCCCATCGGCCTACCAAACAGAGTATTTTTCCACCATTTTTGATAAAGTTCACTCCTTCGTGAAAGGCTGTTGTTTTATGGAAAGGTTTCCCCGAAGTTGAAATCTAGTTAGTTAAAAACAAAATATTTATTTTTTAGATTATTAATTATAATGCAAGAAAGTAAAAATATAAAGTATTTTATATTTTTATTAGAGAATTAGACATACCATCATTCAGGGGAATTTCTTCATCTCCATTCCTGTACTGTCCTAATAAACAATAGATTAGAATATGACAAATAATTTTTGAATAATGTTACTGTGTTATGTCTTTGAAGAAAAAGTTATAGTGATAATGAATTATTTTTTGTCAGAAACTGCAAATGCTCTGATGACATAGCTATCAAGCATCACTGAACATATAATTAGAGCAATTGCAGTTCATAAAAAGATTCATTTAAAATAAATTAAATGATTAATGATTCAACATTAAAGGGCAAAATTATGCACTACAATGTAATAAAGTTTCTATAAAATGTGTCAAACCATAAAAATTACTTATATGTAGTCCTTCTTTATGATTTTATAGTGGTTCATGACTACATGTAATCAATAGAAGGCTTATGAATGTTCATTATGCTTGTATTCGTTCCTATAAATATTCTTTTTTGAAAACACGGTAAAAATAACTTACTTCGTCTGCGAATACAAAACACGAATAAACACACTGAAAGGAACACAATGAACAAGGATACAGCAACAGCTATATATATCCCCGGCGTCGATGAGGCAGCTTTGTTTGAAATACTAAGATAAAATACTGACGATTAATTAAAAATATCATATCTAACATAATTACTTATATATTTTTTAAGGATGAAACCCAATTAATTCGATCAATTTGCTTATGTTTCAGATTTAATTATGAACACTTTACACATTATTATTTGTAACTTAAATTTAATTTCTCAAACGTCCAGTAAACTCAAAACCGAACTACGCTTACTCACCGGTGACTTCAATAACATTATGACTATAAAAGACGGCAAGAAAAAGTAAAAAAAAAAACCCAAACAATACTGAAAATGCAAAGTGTTTGTATATGTATGAATTCACATCTTTATATCGTCAATTTATGAGAATTTTTTCATAACAACTTGATCACTACTGCTATGACAAACGTCGCTTAAATTCAAAATGTCGTAAACTGCAATGGATCTAGTCAGAGAGCAAGAAACAATCAGTTGTTCTTTGAAGCAAAAAATAAATGCAGATAGAAAGAGTTAACGGGAAAAAAGTTTCGAAATTGCGAACTGTTTTCATTATATATTATTGGTTCCGCCTTTGAAAGTTATTTGTCAAAAACGTAACAATAGGTATTGACCTTGTAAGGAAAATAAATTTTCCGTAAATTACGACCGGTGATACAAAAGTATATGAAATGGTAGCATATTGTCCTAATTATTGATTTCCACTGAGGGTTGTTAAAAGTTAAGTAAAGTTTTTGTTTAATGTCAGCCTCTATCCTTTTTAAAATTGAAAACTTACAAATCACATAGAAAATTACCAAAACATCTGTTTCGGACCCCCCCCCCC
>WFKH01011801.1:57597697-57607957 GCA_016163765.1 Magallana hongkongensis | reverse complement strand
CTCCCCCCCTCCCTTTCTGACACTTGTTCAGTTTGGATTTTACTTTTTCATCTAAAATGTATTCCTTGGAAATATATAATATTTAGGGCAGGAAGTAATCATTTAACAACTTCTACCAAAACTTAAATACTCACAGTAGTTGTAATAAAGGAACAAAAAAGACTTACTTTTCACCATCAGTATACGTTTTGTTCAAACATACTGGATCTGAAAAGATATATGAAACACATACTGAGCAAATGTTTGCTGACAAAATATAATGCCGAAGTAAGATAAAAGATTATCACCCTCGAGTGATTGCAGCATTACAAAATGTACAAACATGGAATCCGGATCTAAGCATTTAATTATCATTTAAATATCGCGCTTATCGTTTGACGATTGCATTATTGTTAACATAAAAACAAATGTAATGTAAATATTCTAAACGATTTGCCTTTCTAAAACGTTTCTTTTATATGTTCTGAGAAGCCTTTTGGACTTTAAACACAAAATTCGATCACGTGACCAACCAAGTTTATATTCCGTTGAACATTTGAAAACGCTGTTATTTCTTAAATATTTACATTTGCAAATATGGTTTTAATTATATAACCTACAAAAGAGAATAATGTTCATTTCCGTATACTTACATCTGAAAATATGTTCCTTATATAAACCTATAGAATAACGAAAACCTTCAATTCTGTGTGAACATTTTAATGACGTCATAATGATACTTACACGCGCTTATCCTTTGACGATTGCGTTATTGTAAACGTAAAATCACCGTTTTAGTAATGATTCTGAACAATTTGCCTTTGTCAAACGTAAATATATGAAATAAACAGCAATTTTAAAAAGTTCACCGGGATATGAACTTGGTTGGTGCGTGATCAAATTTTTTGAGAAGCCCGTTGGGCTTCTCAGAATTTGATCAAGTGACCAACCAAGTGCGTGTTCAAATCTTTTGAGAAGGGCTTCGGGCTTCACAGGATTTGATCACGTGACCAACTAAGTTCATATACCGGTGAACATTTTAAATTGCTATTTATTTCTTAAGTGTACGTTTTATCTGGTCAAAAGGTCATACTTTTGACGTCAGAATGATCATCGCTCGTCCTTATGATGATATGGTTGCATTATAACAAACTAAATCACAGGGTTATGTTTGTAGTTTTGAGCGGTTTCACTTCCTCAGACGAAAATATTAAATCTTCCGAAGAGCCATTCAGACTTTACATGATTTAAACAAGTGACAAACCAAATTCATAACCCGGTGAATTGTTAAACATTGCTGTTTAATTTCTTAAGTTTCTTAAGTAGTGTTTCATATTTAACTTTGTAGATGTGGTTGAATTACTATATCTGTTATGTGTGTTTGTGTTTGTTTGCGTGCGCGTGTGTATGTGTTTAGATAGCAAGGGACGGTTTCGAATGAAGAACCCGTCAAAATTTTAGTAACAATTAGTGTTATTTACTTATGAATGTTTGTAAAAAAATGCATTTGATTTTTTAAAATAAATTTAATGAAATTTATGCACAGAGTAAATGGTATTAGATATTCTGAGACACCCTGTATGTACAATAAAATTTATAAAATTACTGATTTGATTATTAGTGGTAATTATATTGTAGTAGGGAGTCATTCCTGGATGCTTTTGATGCAAAACATGTAAGCCCAATGGTGTGTTAAAAGAGGGTGCTTAAGAGTCGGATACGAAACGGAGGCTGTTGACAGGTATGCCAACTTTCCATGTGAGAAGAAATAGTGCAGATGGTACATTGTAAGTGAAATTGTGTTATAATGACATGAATGGGAGGTTGGGGGCTACAGACTTACAGGGACGGGATATGTTTAACAAGAGATCGCACCCTGTCCCGGGGGTCATCTGTCTGCAGGGAGAGAAGTACGGTGGGGTTTAAATGGGGCAAAATGAGTAAAATTTTCACAGTACACAGGAGGGTCTAATAGACGTTTTATCTGTCCAGAAAAAGACATAGGTGGTATTTCTGGTGAATTTCTCTTCTTTCTACCATTCCTCTAGCCCAACACTTAGGGCGCGCTTGATTTGTCTACACTTTCGTGAACCCGGTGTAGACGATTTACACCTTATAACCAAGCGTAATTTGGTGTAGTGTATCATTTACAGTATGGACGCCAAAGAGGTAACATCAGCTGAGGAATTTCTATTTGGAGACGGTTTTTCCTATTTTTTTGCTTTGGAAAACTTTGTTTGCAATTCATTGTCACCCATGGCAGTTTGCAGGTAAAAACACGATGGTTTGTTTCCCTGTTAAGGCGGATTAGAAACTTAATTCAGGAGAGGTATTTTAATACAAAAAATTGTCAGCAAAAATAAATTAACTAAAAGTGAATTTACTGATAAGTATAATATGGCAATATTATTAGAGAGTGACCCTCCGTACCCGCAATTCTTGCGCAATTAAATAATACATTTTAGCATGTTTTAGCATGTTTTAGCATCACCATGTGCCAGTAACTTTAATCTAAAAATGAAAAAAAATATGCTTATTTTTTTTAATTTCTAAGGTGATGATAAACAGAAGAAGAAAAAAAAACCAGTCTTTATGTTGAGTCAGTAGTTCCAGATTACGATGATATTACATTAAGAAAAATGTTCAGATTCAAGAGATCATCCGTAGAAGTTCTTTTGCAAGAAATTGGCGGAAAACTCATATACGAAGAACCTCTTCGAGGAAGACCTCCACTTTGTCTGGAAAAACAGGTTTTGATAACACTGTGGTACCTGGGCAGACAGTCAACGGTTCTTATGACGGCGGACAGATTTGGTGTAACTGATTTTAGCGTAATCAGAGCTCACAGAAACGTTGTTGATGCCCTTGTTTCTGTCATACCAAGAGTAATTAAGTGGCGAGGTTCAAACTATTATACTAGATTTCCAAAGAACGAGAGGTTTTCCTGATGTGATAGGGGCTCTCGACGGTACTCATATCAAAATTACACCTACCCCAAACCATCCAGGACAATTTATTAACCGAAAGGGACTCCATTCTTTGCAGTTGCAGTGTGTATGTGATTCAAATTTACTTTTCATACATGCCTATGTGGGATGGCCCGGGAGTGTCCATGACGCCCGCGTTCTTAAAAACTCAGATCTATGGGATAATGGCCCACAGCTGTGTGGAGACAAACATACATGTATTATCGCTGACTCAGCATACCCACTACAAGAAGGGTTACTAACACCATTCTGACGTGTTGGCTTACTGACAAGAGAACAAACTACTTATAACATTGCCTTGTCAAGTACAAGAGTCGCAATTGAAAGAGCTTTTGGACTCCTGAAAGGACTTTTTAAGCGATTGCAGCACATTAATGTAGCCGGCCTAGAACATACATGCAATATTATAATGTCATGTTGTGTTCTACACAATCTCTGCATTCGCCAAGGAGAGATGTTACCTGAGTACTTTGACAACAACGAAGACCAACAAGACGCTGTCCTCAACGCCCTCGGGAATGTTGCTGGAGTATTCAAAAGAAACCAAATAGCCCATCGACTATTGCATCCTGATGCCAATATTGCATAATTGATTTTGGTGATAAAAGTCCCACTTGAAAACGTTATATTGTAAAAAAAAAACTGTTAATGAAAATTTTGAGCTTCAAGAATAAATAATTAACTTTTGTGTTTAATCTTTTTAAATTTTCTTTATATAATAAACATTAACATATCTTTGTCATGTATCTGAATGTACAAAATATGTTTTATATATTAGACTTATTGTCAATAATAACATCTAAAGTCAACATATTTCAAAATTTACAATTATTTTTACCAAACAAAAAAAAAAGAGGAAAAGTTTGGTTTATCAGGAAACATTCAGCCATTTTTAGCTCCAAATTATCCATTAACATCTCAAACATCTTTTTTTCCCTTCATTTTGAACACATGGAAATAACAGCAAAATAACTAACAAACAAATTTGTGAAAATTATGTTAAAAAAAAACATGTTATTTAGTCCTTCTTTGGTCCAAAAATTTCTCTAAACAGTTCTAACTTCTTTTCCTGCATTTTGTCCATATGATCCATGAACAATTTGAATCTCTGATCCTGTTTTTCTGACTCCTCTCTCAAAAAGTCTGTAAGCTCTGACTTAGGGCGCTTTCTTTGCTCATTTTGGCGGGTCAGTCTCCTTTAGCAGAGTATCATCCGATGAAGAAGAGGCGGAAGGTCTTGCTGCTGATGACAGGATGTGCTTGGGTTTAATGTTGGGATTCCCTTTCGTTATCTCCCCAAGTTCCTTTTCAAAAGGGTGATGTTTTCTTGCAGTTCCTGTCTTTTTGTTGTTGTCAATGACATTTTTATATCCCCTCAGCAATGTTTTGTATCTGTTTGTCACTTGTATTTCTGTAAGGGCAAGATTTTTCTCCTTGTTCAGTTTGGCTGTAATTTCCTGAAACATTTTCTTTTTAGGCACTTTTGAGTTTTCCCTTTGGTGTACTTCATCTATTAATAAGCTTTGTCAATTCAGGGGTCCACTTAAACGGAGCTACATTAAGAAAATAAATTGGTACATTTTATATAAACTGCAAATAACTGGATTATTAATATCATAGATAATTTTTGCATTTTATACCGGTACTTGGAAACGAACTACGTTTTTTTTTTTATCTGCACTGTCCTCTTCGTCTGAAGATCGCTGGTCTGGCTGATCATGGTCTGGCTCCGTCTGCTCGGCATTCTGGATTTCCTCAAGAGTTCCATCATCATTAACGAGAACGTTCAAAGCCCTATCATTACTTTTTATGAAATTTGTGATTCTTTCTTTAAACCTCTTCCTCGGCCAATGGATCTACAAAACAGCGTAGTTATCTTTGTCAAACTTCATGAAAGTTACAGAACTTATTATACAAATCGGAGGCTACAGTAATTAATGACATTGAATTTCAGATTTATTTACATTAAACAGGTCATATCGTTTTTTGCATAATTTAAATATATCTGAATTCAATATTCAAATAAAAAAATCATAAGGCATTATTAAAATTACGAAATTACAAAATTATCTCTCTATGCATTTAAATGATATTTCAAACCTGTTTCAATTTTTTGAGCATAGTTTGGAGGCAAAAAAGCATTTATACTCCCCTCTGGCATATCAATAACAAATGGGCACCTGTAGGTAAATAACAAATATAAGAATTTTAGTTATTTATAGTTTTTTTTTTTTTTCATAATTGTCTTTTTTCTATAATTGATAACAATTATCTTTCTCTGTTTCATTGAGATATATATATATGGAAAAAACCATGCACGCCTCGTAAGTTCCTCCATTCCTGGATTCAGGCACACTTGTTACAAAGTATATCGATGTCTTTCTCGTTGCGTAAAATTAACCCTACATCAAAACCTTCACAAGCAGCGTGGAATACTAATTTACAGGCTTTACACCGCAGGAAAATCCTAAAACATACAATCTTAATTATTGTTTTATTATTGTATTATTATCTTAAAAACGTTATGCGCTTTAATGTTTATAAATATACATTGGAGTACTAGCATTCGTAATTTTTACTTTTTAAGATAACAAATACCTGTACTCTGCATCAACAAAAACTTTAACTGCCTCTGTTTCTTTTTCTTGCTCGTCAAACGCCGGGATTGAAATTAAACTTGGGATGTTGGTACAAATATAACACTTCCAGTTATTGTTCACATCGGACTACAAATATCGTAAACATTTATCAATTAAAGTACACATTAATTTATTACAGTCTATCTATAGTATGTCATAGAAATTTAAGCTGATTTTTGTATTAGTCTCTTGTGCATTTATATACATTATTAAACAAATGCGTTTAAAACTATCTTCTCATACTTCATAGTACATGTAGCCGTTGACTTTTGCCGCCAAAACATGTTTAATTGATAATAAAACATAAATTAAGCTTTTGAATTTATTTTTTCTTATGCATTTAACGCTTTAATATTAATACACATGATGTGCTACAATTAGGCTATCAAAACTCGTATTTTTTGTGTTGAAAAAAAAGAAACCCTGCATATTTCGCAGCTTACCATTTCGTCGCCATATTGGAAAATGAGGTGTAATTTACAACACATGCCCTGCACCGAGTGTAGACGGTGTACACCTAAAGTGTACACTTTTGCACTTGATTATAAACAAGTGTACACCGGGTGTAAGGTGTAGACAAATCAAGCGCGCCCTTAGATATACACGCAAGTCATTTTTGCCCAGGTGCAAATTAGGAATTTCGCGCAACACACCGGTAGAGGAGGTATCCTCACTCTACAATATTACGCATCAAACAAACTTGTCCCTTGCAACCTTAGATGTTTCTGAGAACTTGATTTTGAATGAGAAAACAATATAGCAAAAAGAAATATAACAAAAAATTAAAGACACTTTGTGATAAACAAATATTGTAGATTCCTTATTTTAAGCTTATACTTAATTCCAGAATTCCGCCGTTTATTTTTTTAAACAGGAGAATATAAATATAAAAAAATATAAAAATATTTATATAAATGTACGTAGTCTTCGTTATTGATTTTACATAAGTGATTTTGTTTTTATTTTAATATCATATCTATAACTCTTTTCATGCGATGGCTTTTAAGAATATAAAATTGATACGAAAATTGCATTGTATTATTGATTTTAACATTTTTTGAGAATGATTTTTAATTATAGAAGTTATATTATTATACCGTTAACTGAAAAATATATATTCCTATCCCGCCCCCAAAACAAAGAAATGAAAAGATTAATATTTACTTCATATTAAATTAAATATCGCTTTGAAAGGTTCGTGATGTATTAGCGACCAGTGGTCACCAAAGTTGGTATATGTATAGCAAACAGTGTTTCTTTTGAAATACGAAACGTTGTTGTGAAATTAATTCGATTGCATTTGATAACAAATATACAGTTCGCCGACATAAATTCATAAAAGGAATATCACTATTACATTATATTTGGTGTGGATAGAACTACAATAGTTGTATGATATGAAAAATCATTAACAATACTAATTAAGGAAACTATATAGTTTAAGATAATCTTACACTTGTAAATTTCATTGGACCAAATTCGCGTGCTTGGACACGATCCGGTTGACACATTACAGGGAACTGTGTCAAGAGTGTTGGCCCCGGTGTTGTATACTGGACAGTAGTCTATGGAAGTAACAATAAAGCTACAATAATATTCATGTTAATGACTAACACGTTATCATATAAAGGTTTTAACATACAATATGTACTTTGCTAAAATAGCAATACACGTTTTCAGCATTATTTTTTCATTTTGCACTTTTTGAACGATATATTTTAATCCCCTTCTGTCCTCGTTACATGAAACATGTAGGTAATGCACATTAAAGAAATTTTGTGAACTTGTGTCAGTATCCTGTTTTGTCTCTCCAATATAACAGACTCGATTTTTATATGCAAGTGTTTTTTGACTCTGCAATTCATGTCTTTTCGCTTGAAATTTTTTCTAAAGGTTACACTTTTCAGGAATTGACAAAGAGAAAACTCATAGTGATATTCTCTTGTGTTGCGAATTGTATAATCAGAATATCTGTCTGATATAGTTACATTTTTCTGAACCTTTGTCTATAAACCAACGACAAAACTGGATTTCGTTGTATAACACGTGCACGTGACCGAAAATGGGTATGTTGAGCAATATTACGCGCTTGTTTGCGTTGGATGATAAAACAGTCTGTGGTTTCATCAATATTCGTTAATTTTTTTTGGATTTTGTTGTTGAGTTGACCCAGGAAATTAAATATGTTCATTGAAGTGCACTTTCTTATGATACTGCATTGATAGGATAATTGGCCAGGAAAATTATCCTTTAAACTATCATTTTTACCTCACATAGGAAAACTTATGTTCTCGACTATTAATGAAACCACAGTACATAGAAAAGACAGGAATGAATGACGCACACTGTTTGGGAACAAATGAGGTTTGCATGTTTAAACAAAATAAATTGCATACATGTAGTTGATTTCTATATAGAATCATTGAAAATGTAAATATTTGCTATAAGGAAGCATTCTTTGAGTTTTATGGGGGATACATCAAATGACGGTCTGTACTTAGTGAACATGACCGATACGTATCTTTATCCCAATAAAACTCTCAGATTTCGTAAGTAAACACTTTACATTTGATTTTAGGAAAAGTTGAATATACAGCGAAGAGAAATAAATGTAAGATATTATAAAAATTGGCCAAGATATCTTATTTAATTAAGAGCTTAAATGATAATTTAAATAAATGTGATATAATATTAAACAAAACAACAACTTTTTTTTACCCCACTAATATATTGATCTTATACTTTCAGTCTAAAGATAATATAGTTTTGTTTCATTCAAAAAATTCATTTGTTATGTCAGAAAACTGTGAGGGGTCTGCAATTTTCAGTATTGTATATTTGCGAGTACTACATGAAACATTAAAACTGTAAATTATATAGTGCTCACAACAAAAGCATAATGATTCTAAATTGTAATGAAAATTATTGACGTTAATATGCAAATCAAATGTAGAAGAACATCAATGTTTAAGGTTTCGGTTTCGTTTCTATTAATGTCTCGGTTTTAAAATTAGCGAGAAAACGAATAAAATTTACACACAAATAAGTCTAAATCTGACATACATCGGGTAAATATCAAGCATAGTAATCATAAATAAAGAAATATAACGTTTTTTAAGTATGTAATATGTTTTTCTGTACTTACTTGGATTGACCCAGATATGTTGTATACATAGTTCTATTAATCTGTTCTTTTCGTTTGAGACGCAATGGTAGTCATTCTCGGGATTCGAACATTGAAGGGAGACTGCATCCTGTTTCCAAACAGATTCTTCAAAAGCACAAGGCCCTTTCTTTAGCTTATAATTAAACATGGCCAGTGACTAGGAAAAGCCTAAAACAGTTTGTCCGATAAATATACTGCAATGAATAAAACCGCGCTTACGTCAATGAGTCACGTGAAAGTCGAAAAGTCGATAATCGGAAGCTAGAAACTTACTTACTATTAGCTGTTAATAGCGATTGGTATTTTATGCTTAATTCATTATCCAAAATATTTTTCAATTCACTTAAATTTTTCATCCATATTAACTGGTTTTTTACCAAATGAAACAAAAGTAAAAATGTCGCTTGCAGAAGTGACAAGACCACTGACATTTTTAACTAGTCTATGAAGAATGTAGGTAATTCGTCATTTGTAAGGAAATAATACAGGAGCGGACAAAATATCTGCAAATAAAATTTGAATTAGTCGATCTTTAATATGTATAGCAAGTCTGGACATATTAGAAAATATTATATAATTCTGTCACATATAAAAACTTTCATATTTAGTCGGGAAAAGGTGCTGAAACAGACCTGTTGACCCTCAAAAGGAAATGGGGATTACAAGACCATGGACATGTACAGGAAGTTTGGTGAAATTAGTGAATGTAATGTAATTCGGAGATTTAAAAAAAAAGTTCCATTTAACGTACTGTTTGACGACCTCACTCCCAATTTGAAACTTTTATATTTAGTCAGGATAGGGTACAGGAATAGACTTTATGACCTTGTAAAGAAATTTGGTTTTCACGATCATTATGACATGCATACTAGCTTAGTCATACTGATATTAGCAAACAAACAAACAAACCCCGCAGCATGTTCAAACTATAGTTAGATATTTTATACACAAATAACATCAAAATTATATCAAATAGTCCATAATTATTCATTGCATATTGAAATCATTAAGAATTAAGATGTTTACAAGGACTTGCAGGAGATGTACCTGTACATGGTTTAAAATTATTGCTTTATTAAAAACATATGGATTTATTTTAATTTGATGATTAAAAAAACAAAATAAAACAAAACTAGCTGCGAGTGGTTCTTCCGTCCGATTTTTGCTTTAATGAGATAAAACCTATCATTTTAAAGATAAAATCTTAAATCTAAGCGAAAATGAGAAGAAAAAAATCTGCGGCACTCGGGGCTTGAACCCGGGTCGCCTGGGCACATGTCCACGACTCTATCGACTGCGCTACTCGGACTCTCACTTCAGGACTTTGACGCTTAATATCTCGAAAGTGCGTTGTTACAACGCACTTTGAAAAATTACGCACTTTGAAAAAAATTTTTCAAAGTGCGTTAAATTTGGGACCATCTTAACGCACTTTGAAAAAAAAGAATTTTTTTTCAAAGTGCGTAAATATCGACAATATCAACGCACT
>WFKH01011801.1:57578281-57590669 GCA_016163765.1 Magallana hongkongensis | reverse complement strand
ATGCGATCTCGTTACGAGTAACGAGTAGGTCTTCCGTTCAATTTGTTTAACGATACGATTAAAATATTAATAAAATTTCAGAATTCCCCCTCAACCCCTTCCTTTCAGATAATGAATACGATTGTCAATATCCTTTACAATGCTTAACAAAGTGTTTTGCTTTTTCACATACAGCACATTAAAGATTTAAGATTTTAGTTCCTTAAAATCCCTAATTATGCCATCAATGGGTTGGGCAATGAGTTTTACAATCTGATATTGTTACGATCAACAACTTTGTATCTATAATGCATTACAAAATCTTGATCGTTTTTAAGTTATGTGTAAAAGACTTTACCAGTGTCTTGGCCCCTAATTTAAGGGGACAGCCCCTTTTTCTTGAGTTAATTCAAAAGGACTCACGAATACTAACATTTTTTGTTCTTTCGCTTATCTAAATTGTTTCTCATTTTTGAGATACAAATGATTGAATATTTTAAAGGGCCAGCCCTTTAGATCCTTAATGGGGACGAATATAAGTGTTTTGATTAGTGGAATCGATTTGAATAATCAATGCAAGCATTTTCTCTTCTACAATGCCTAACAAAATATATTTCCTTATCTAGATATATTGCGTCAAAGTTTGAGTACTGTGGCCCCTAAAAATCCCTAATTACGTAATAAATGGGCGTGGCAATGAGTTTTTCTGTTAGATATTGTAACGTTCAACATTTTTGCTTCTATAATGCATTACAAAATCTTTATCGTTTTTAAGTTATTTGTAATACAGTTTACGAGTCTATTTGCCCCTAATTTAAGGGGCCTGTCCCTTTTTCTTGATTTTATACGAAAGGTCTTATGAATACTTACATTTTGTGTTCTTACACCTATCTAGAATTGTATTTCATTTTTGAGATACAAATGATTGAATATTTTAGGGGCCAGCCCTCTAGATCCTTCATGGGGACAGGCATTGGTGTTTTGATTAGTGGAATCAATTAAAATCATCAATGCAAGCATTTTCTCTTCTACAATGCATAACAAAATATGTTTCTTACTCAATATATATTGCGTCAAAGTTTAAGTACTTATGCCCCTAAAAATCCCTAATTACGCAATAAATGGGCGTGGCAATGATTTTTTCTGTTAGATATTGTTACGATCAACAACTTTGCTTCTTTAATGCATTACAAAATCTTTATCGTTTTTAAGTTATTTGTAATACAGTTTAAGAGTCTATTGGCCCCTAATTTAAGGGACCAGTCCCTTTTTCCTGATCTTATACGAGAGGTCTTACGAATACTTACATTTTTTGTTCTTACACCTATCTAAAATTGTTGTTCATTTTTAAGATACAAATGATTGAATATTTTAGAGGCCAGCCCTCTAGATCCTTAATGGGGACATACATTGGTGTTTTGGTTAGTGAAATCAATTAGAATCATCAATGCACGCATTTCCTTTTCTACAATGCATAACAAAATATATTTCCTTCACTATATATTTTGCGTCAAAGTTTAAGAACTTTGGCCCCTAAAAACCCCTAATTACGTAATAAATGGGCGTGTCAATGATTTTTTCTGTTAGATATTGATACGATCAACAACTTTGCTTCTATAATGCATTACAAAATCTTTATCGTTTTTAAGTTATTTGTATTACAGTTTACGAGTCTATTGGCCCCTAATGTAAAGGGCCAGCCCCTTTTTCTTGATTTTATACGAAAGGTCTTCTACATACTTACATTTTTTATTCTTACACCTATCTAAAATTGTTGTTCATTTTTGAGATACAAATGACTGATTATTTCAGGGGCCAGCCCTCTAGATCCTTAATGGGGACAGACATTGGTGTTTTGATTAGTGGAATCGATTAGAATCATCAATGCAAGCATTTCCTCTTCTACAATGCATAACAAAATATGTCTTCTTCTCTAGATATATTACGTCAAAGTTTAAGGACGTTGGCCCCTAGAAACCCCTAATTATGTAATAAATGGGCGCGGCAATACTTTTTTTCTGATAGATATTGTTACGATCAACAATTTTGCTCCTATAATGCATTATAAAATCTTTATCGTTTTTTAGTTATTTGTAATAGACTTTACGAGTCTCTTGGCCCCTTATTTAAGGGGCCATCACCTTTTTCTTGATTTTGTTGGAAAGAACTTTTGATTCTCTACTACATATGTTCTATATGTCTTAACAAAATATCAACTAATAAAAAGATACAGATCAAAACGTCTGAAAATTTTGATTCCAAATTCGTACCCAATTTTCGTGCCTAGGCGAGCTCCTAGAAAAGGCGCCACTGGCGTAAAACAAATACATGCTGCACAACTTCAAACTATAGTCTACCTATCCTAAAAATTTCATAGTGATATCTCTGATAGTTTCTGAGTTTATAGCTGCACAAAATGAGTCGTCAAAAATTACAAAATGGCCGATAAATCGGGACCAGAGGTGACGACAAAAAAAATGAAAAAAATGTATGAAGTTTAAATTACGTCCAATCATCTGTGAAAAAATGACTGAGATCGGTTGAATACTTTTCGAGAAATCGCGTGGAAAAAAAAAATAATAATAAGAAACAGTACGAAAACAATAAGGTCTTCCGTTGGAAACGGAAGACCTTAAATAGAGCAAAGCTCGTTGCAAAGCAACGAGTGGGTTTTCCGTTAATGTCGAAAGTAACGCTAGAAGTACCTCTAAGAAGCAGAGTTCTTAATCTAGTAACAAAAGTAACTTAAGTACAAAAAGATAAATGATCGAATGATTCTTGGTACGACTTAACAAAATCCGAATGGTTTTAAGTACGAATTAACAAAAAACCATAACCATTTCAAGAACGACTTAACAAAAAAATCCGAATGTGTTTAAGTACGACTTAACAAATTTGACTTCATTTTAGGTAGAAGTTAACTTTACCTTGAACTAACATCTATTTTCTTAACCCAGAATGCAAAATTAAAATTTCCGTAAAATACAATTTTTTTAACGCTTATATCCCGCATTCAATCGTCCGAATTTTAAATGGATTAAAGTTTTAAATTGAGCTTGATAAGCTCTTTTAGCGTTTATGATTAATGACAAACTATTGCTCCGAAAAAAGTTAAGCTTTTGAGCCTTCCTGGCCCCTAACTTGAGAGCCCGGCCGTATTTTTGATATCAAATAAAAGGTCTCGTAAATATAAACATATTTTGCTCAACAAGTGTTCAAGAATTGTTGACCGTTCAAGTTATATCTGAAACACTGATTTAGGGGCCGAACCCTTAAACTCCTTAACAGGGCCACCAACAAAAAATTTTGTTTAAAACATAATTCTGAGCAACTTTTCCTCTACACTGCTTTTCAAAGGGTTGACCTTTCGTACTGTGTGCTTGTTGCATCATCAATTGTCAGAAACTTGTCGATGTATAGTTTACTTTATTATACCTCTGTGAATATTTTCTATGTAAAATTACTATGAACCAGACAACATTGAGATGGTGAACATTTCAAAGGGCCCCGCTTATGTTATTTCAGAGAATTTTGCTTTGACCTTGACCTATAACTTGAAATTGCTCCAGCTGGCATAGAACTTCTAATTCAATTTCATTCCCCCTAACATACAGGCATTTTTGTTCAATCTGACCAAGATAAAGCATATCTGGGAAATAATCTACTGTCTAAAACTAATTTTAAAAAGATCTGATATGACCTTCACATTGACTTGGTTCAAGGTCACTGCAAGCCATTAACCAATAAGCTCTGTTTAGGTAAAATATTAGCCAAATAGAAGCTAAAAGGAGAGTATATATATGCTCTTAAAATATGGATTTTTGTGTGATCTGATATGACCTTGACACTTAATCTACAAATATCATTCGAGGTCATTGCATATTCTTTGATCAAAGGCATCATGAGGGTGAAGTATGAGCCTGATTGGAGCAAAGGTAGAGAAGATATACTCCGGACAAGGATTTTTTTATATAATTCTGCTATGACCTTCACAGTTTACCTTGAAAATAGGTTCAAGGTCACTACACACCCTTTACTCAAAAGCTCTGCTAATGTGAAGTCTGAGCCAAATAGGGCTTAGTGGAAAGTATAAATGCTCTGAAAAAAGGATTTTTCCATGATCTGATATGATCTTCACCCTTTACCTACAAATTTCATTCAAGGTCACTGCACATCGTTTAACCATAGAGACACTCTGTGAGTATTAGCCAGATTGGACCAAAGGGAGAGAAGATATGCCCCAGACAAGGATTTTATATATATAATTCTGCTATGACCTTAACCTTATACCTAAAAACATGGTTCAAGGTCACCGCACATCCTTTACACAAAGGAACCCTGTGGATGAGGTATGAGCCAGATTGGGCCTAGGGGAGAGAAGCTATGCTCTGGTCAAGTGATCTCAGATGGACAGACGGATAAACTGATCACTAGAAGGCACCCGCATAAACATGCTTTTTTATCTAATTTGAAATAGTATCCATGCTATCTGCCCATGGTGAATAGTCATCAAAACCATTCATCAGCTGAATTCGATTTCCCTCAGGGGCTGACAAATACATTTTTTTAAGCACTTGCCCTCGGGCAAGTGGCTAGGCAAAATTTACTTGCCCTACCTCAATACCTACTAGCCCGACCAAATTCTTTATTGTGATTAAAAATAAACAATACACATACCGTACTATGTTTTTGCCCTTTACTTTAAATTTTTCCACTTTTAATACTCTTCATAATATATAGTTTTGATTCAACATCGCCTCCTCTTGGTTTTCTCGAGAATGTGTTAAAAAATCAACACATTACATATTAATATTTAGTTGGATTTGTTGTAAAGGTAAAAAACAAACATTTTATTAACAGTTTTGGGTGTCTTCATAATTTCTTTTACCTAAGGTGAATGTCCGAGATAATAGGTGACAAGCGCGAACACGTGTTCACGGCCATGGTTTCATTAAGGCCGCAGAGGTGTTAAAGATAAAGATGAAATGAATCTTCAGTGAGTTGTTTAATTTAAACTAATTATATATAATCATATTAGGCCTACCCTGGTAATATTTTAATTTTTAAAAATTTCTAGGCTGTGATTACGATAAGCGAGTGATAACAGGCACACATCTATTTTTAACATCAGTTATGGCGGCGAACATGGAGACGGTGAACACAGCTCAAAGAAGTTGATCATACAATAAACAGCTCAAATTGATGTTAATTGCCATTTTATTATAGGATTGACTGTATAATTTTTTTTGTTCATCGAGAAATGAATCTAAAAACCGCATCGCAAACTTTTTTATGTCAATGCTTATAATTCAATTTTAAACACAAATAATGTTTATTTAAGCTAAATTAATTGTAAATAACAAGATTCAACAAGAAACAAACAAGTACATGTTATTAACACGCGGAGTGATTTTATTTAGGACATGTTGATTTGAACACGTTGATTACTCTAGCTCCGGATGTACATTAACATTGATCGAAGTGTTGTAAAAAACAGAATTGTTGATAAATGATTTGGATGATAATTTTGTATTTTGTTCTTTGAACATTGATTACTGAAGCAGGTATGTGCTCTGGTCGTCCGGAACACCGCTGGGCCCTGCACCGCCATTGCTCGCTAACGCCAGATTGGAAAATGTTTTACTGATTGCGATTTTTTGGTTACCTGTGCATTTTCTGGCATAACTATGATAGTAATTCTTTTCTATGCCCGCTCATGAACATGATATGACGGAGTTCTACCCTGCCTCGCAAAGTGTCTCTGAGGCAGTATGCCGTGTACTATTGTTTACCTTTTGCATTCCGAGATATGTCGCACATAAATTTTGAAAATTGGTATTTTTTCACTGGTTTTTCTAAATAGCAGATATCCTCGTTGATATTATTAATCGCTTCTTTTGTGCAGTGATTAAACAAAGCAATTTTTAGCAGACGTTTATGTATATTTCATCTATTGCGCATTTGCCACAAAAAAATTTTTAGAGTAATCCTTCTTTGTGGAGTTATCATTCTTGACATTATCTAGATTATATTTGCCTTTAATTAGAAGATTTATAATTAGAAGATAGAAGAAAATAGATTAAACAAATTTACTCAATATATAAAATTATAAAATAATCATAATAAATAATTTGTTAAAATGTCAATTTTTTCAATTTTTGACAAAAAAATTTAAAATCTACTAAGGCTTATGCAAATTTGATACACTACTTATTCAACTGTTTTGTTTTTGTACGGTATATATATTACTCGATAACCCTTTATATTTAATGCGTAGCATTTCGGTTAGCGGTGCCCGTGTGTGGAAAGAAGTTCTAGAATCCAACATTCATCGGAAAATGAATGAAAAATTGGTCTACAGTGAGAGATGGGGGAAAAACAATGAAAGGAAGGAAAATTGAATTATAAGTATTTATCTATTAACAGATTATAATCAAAACAGTTTTTGCAATTAAACGCTCTAACAAAGATTAAATTAGTTTTAAACATTACGATAAACAAACACAAGAACAGTAGTACTGAATAACAGTAGAGAGAATTAATTTCATTATGATAGCCCGTGCTGCACCTGGATAAAAAACATGTCAAAATCCTATGGTGTTGTATAATTTAAGCACTCTTATATCGTAAAGACTTTTCTAGGAAAAAAGTGTGTATTATATTCGGCGAAATACGGTATTTTCATTTCCAGTACATATGCAAAAGTTTAAAAAGTCACTTGCCCACGGGCAAGTCCCTACCGGTTTTTTACCTGCCCGATCGGAAAAATCACTTGCCCCGGGCGTCGGGCAATCGGATTTGTCAGCCCCTGATTTCCCTCCTTTTTAAACTCGGAACACCTCTGACCTAATCAGATCGCCGCATTAAATACAAAGTTTGATCACTCTTATTTGTTTATCATCAAGAAATTCTGCATCGCTGACAAATAAAGTTTTCTTCGGTATAATAAAATACCAATTAACTGACTATTCGGACAATAGCAAGTTTATTGTCCCCCTCCACAGCAACTCTTTCCCTTGGCTTTGCCTCATGAAATAGTTGCTGTCTTGGGGGACAATAAAATTGCAATTGTCCTCATACCCAGTAAATAGGTATATAATGTCCCATCCACCTACATTTCGTGTTATATAACCTCCCGTTTGTAACCTTCAATTTCACTGTGTAAAGTCAACACAACAGTCATAGCCGCAAGTTTCACAATTTATTACTGTGTCTCATGTACTTAATATTAGGGGCCTTAATATTGCTTACCAATTCCAACAAGAGACATCCCTCTAACTAATGATAATCATTAAAATTCATTTCATGAATCTACGCAAAACTGATAAACCTTCAAGTACAGTCACTCTCAATTTTACAAAAATATTGACGGTACTTTATCCGAAACTGTTCCTTGTACCTTAACTTAGTACACTAACATTTTATGAAAAGATGACTTGTCTTAGAATAAGAAAGCTAATGCAATTCTGAGAAAAAGAATACCACATATTGCCAATTCCATTGAGGTTTAATAAAAATATAGCCATTTAAGTGAACCCACCATTTCCAATTTCCTTTAGTAAACACAGATTTATAGGGTTCTCCATAGTAAAACATCTTTACCTGACCTTTTAGAGGTCAATTGTTGTTCAACCACCTTTAAAAAGAAACCTTATTCAATACAACATACATCTATATGATATAATCATGATAAAAGCTTCACATCACTTAGAAATGCCCTTACATGTATACCTCCCCCCCCCCCCCCCCATCTTTTGATTTTCATAAAAAGTCATGGATTGAAATGTTTTAGCTAATTTATTAAACTTGTGGCAATTTCCTTGAGTCATTTCTCACACATATTTGAAAACAATCATCAATGGTTCTAAAATTTGATCTTTATTTGTTTATTGTATGATTTGTACGATTTTAATTAACAAATAGACATGCTGTCCTGCATGTGATTTCTTGTTTTCATGAAAAAAAGTAAGCTAACAATCATATCTAGTGAATATCTAATCTATTCTGATTTCTAGTCTCCTTCTAACCATGCTAAAACAGTAAGACCTACAAGTTAGACATCTGCCTTAAATTAAAATTAAATTCAAACACACCCAGGTAGCTGGAGACGGAGTTGATTTCCATGAAAAATGTTCAAATTTGACATGTTTTTCCAGTTTTTTTATGCATATATACCTTAGAAAGGTAGAAATAGGTTGTTTCTTGTTCATTTCAAAAGTAATTATCATAGCAGATGTTATTTCAAAGTCAAATGTACATTTACATATCCTACATGTAATCTTAATGAAGACAATTGCATAAGGGGGGGGGGGGAATTTTTCAATAATGTAAACACATCTAAATATCTTTATAAAATAAAAAATAAAGGAAACATAATTGCATACTTTTATTGAAAAACAAATTTTCACAACAATAATGAATTTCTTTAAACAGCCTTAATTTTGTTTTTCATAATTTCTTATCAAACACAAACCACAACATGGCATAATGCTTTCTTAAAGTTCCATTATTGTTCATGTATTATCCAATTTAATTTGAATTACCGGTAAATAGTCTGTAGAACACAAGGAATATGCATGTGGGTAGAGGTGACAGGTTAACTTCAAGAGCTGAAACCACAAGAAGCAACAGGTAAAGGCCATGTGGTGCCATGTGGTAACAAGAGTCCGTTTTGAGCTGAAATAAAAAAATAATAAATTAATTAGCTGTGTTAACATACATGTACTAGTTATAGCTGTGTTTACATTAACATATGCATAGTATTTCTGGAAAAAATACACTGACCATGCAGTGTAATAAGTATGACATATCCCAATACATGACGTAACATTTAGGCAGTACAAGATCAAAAATTTGCATATCAAGTCATAATATAATATTAAAAATTTTTCTTAGGTATAGACACATATCAAATTGAGAGAGAGAGAGAAAGAGAGAGAGAGTTTATTACTTGTAGTGCAACAGTCGATATTTCAATTCGTAAACTACAAAGGAATATTACCCATCCGAACAGCGTGAAAGTACATGTATTTGCTTCTGTTATACCATGTTTTATCAATTTTACTGGGGTTTTTTGGCAAATAAATTTAGCGAGGGTTTTTGTTTCTTTTCTTATAAATTACATGTTTTAAAAACAATACTATGTGTAATAAGCATAAAACATGTATGAGTAAACTTAATGAAGAATTTTTAATAGATTATTTTTCACAGAATGTGGTACATTACATGTATGTCAATCTTTTTAAAACTAGCGTATATTTTGTGTGCCATAAATTGCAAGTTTTTCGTAAATATCATTTATTGCATGGTAGCTATATATGGTCTAACCCAAATTTTCTTCATAAAGCTACAGCTTTATGTACCACATATATGTTTTGTCACAAGTATACACATAATAACTGCTAAACAATTAAGAAAAATTATGTGAACTGGTACAGTGGTCAAATAGTTCTAACTTGTAACCTACATGTACAAGTACATGTACCGGATACCCGTTGGTCTGCTAAACTTCTCTAATGATACAATGATCGGCATCATCAAAATATTAAAGTCATGTTTTAACTCTGAAGTATACAATTTTATTTACTTGATATTATCTTTACATTTGGAGTCTTCCTCACAAGAATATATGTTTCTGATTAGACACCGCTTTGAATTTTGAGTTGAAAATTCACAATCTGGTTTTTTTTTAAAATAAATATAAATTCGGTCATCCTTGCCAGTCCGCCATAAACCTCGAGCGAGTTTAAACATCCAGTAAACAATGTAAAAATTACACGTTAGTAAACAAACACCCACACCATAACAAAAACATCTAACTCTGTAATTTTTATAAAATTCTTAACCCAGCAGATGTTAAATCAACAAGAAATATTTGTAACTTCATGCGTGATGCACTTAACATAAGAAAATCTATGTACTATAACTATATTTGTAAACTGTATGTATGACTTTCGCCACATGTGGTTTTTGTCAATAGATTGAATTGTAATTTAAACAAAATTCTGGTAAAAAAAAAGTGAAAGGTAAAACATTTGGGATTCAATACTGTTAAAAGGATTTATAGATGTTGTCTGGACTAAAAAAATAGCATACATCAGTGACAGTGTGCACGTACTTACATCTAGGCTAAATGTTAACCAGTTAACATGCTGACATTTTAACCACTAAACTGCTAAAGACAAGGAACTTTAAAATGAGTAAAAAGACTTACCTTCTTCAGTAACATCCACATAAATCACACTTTTAAATGTCCATCTTTTCTCTTTTATTACTCGTAACTCTTATCAGCTAATCAACAGCTGATCAGTGTAAACGTAAACATCTGCCGACAGTACTGTGACTGTCAGAATTTCCTCGTAAACGATTCAAACAAGTCTGAAGAATATATCCCTCCTTATACAAATACGAAGTAGTGTTCCCTGTACATGTTCATGTGCTTCACTCTGGATTGAAAGTGCATGTGAACGTACAACATGTATGGCGAAAAAATACACAACTTCTCTTCTGCGTTTCGGCATCCATGGTTCTGTCTTTCCCACAATGCGTTTCGTCACTGTTTATGTTAGGGGTTACGCATATTTGTTTTATGAAATTACAAATAAATATAGCACAGAGCTTGTTTAATTTCATACCAAATGACAAAATTTAATTTATTAAAAGTAATCTAATTATTTTTTTTTCATAAAATGATAAAAATTTTAGCTATCAGAAAAAGACGTGTATGAACTGCTGACCCCTAATTATAGGGGCCAGCCCTTTTTTCTTTATTGCATCTGAAAGCCCTTGTTATTCTAAACAACTTTTCTTCTATATGTTTTAACAAAATATTTTTAGTTTAAAAGTTTTAATACAAAAAGCAACAAAATTTCAGCCACGAAAAAACCTTAAAATTTGGCGACAAATAGCTCAAAAACTAAAAAGAAATTTACCAAAAGTTTCATGCTCACACAACTACAACACGTTAGCTACAATTTCGCCAAATTTCATGCACCTATCATGTGATGTTCCCGAGATCAACTCTGGACAAAAGACCCCCCAATTTTCAATAAAAGGGCAATAACTCATAACCGGAAGTAAAATTTTAAAAATTTGAAAAAAACGTTTTTAGACATTAACATTATCTACAAACCCTGAAAGTTTCATAGCAATCTGTCAAAAAATCTTCGAGAAATGGGCTGCACAAAATTTGCGGGAAAAAAATTTAATAAAAAGAAACAGTAGAATAACAGAAGAGTTTCTGTTGAAAACGGAAAACCCTAATAATAAAATTGAAAAAGAAACAATAGAATAGTAGAAGGGTCTTCCGCTTAAGACGGAAGACCCTAACTAGACAAGATCTCGTTGCGAGCAACGAGTGGGTCTTCCGTCCGATTTTTGAGTAGATGAGATAAAACTCTTCACTTTTAAGACAAAATTGTTAATCTACGCAAAAAATTAGAAAAGAAAATTTTTGGCACCCGGGGCTTGAACCCGGGTCGCCTGGGCACATGTCCACGACTCTAACGACTGAGCTACTCGGACTCTCGCTTCAGGACTTTGACACTTAATATCTCAGGAACGCGTTCATCGATTCTAAAACAAATTAAATATTCTGAATTAGTAAAATGGTCACTATGGTAAAAATTTAAAAAAAAAATATTAAAATATAAAAAAGTAGAAAAATTCAATTTTTTGAATTTGCTTCCGGTGACGACCGGAAGTGACGGCGGACATTTTCTTGACCGAGGTACACCAGAAAAACGGTAGATCTATCATCTCTGAAAATTTCAGCTCTAAATCTTCACTCGTTTTTGAGAAACGTCGCAGACAAAATTCACTTTTAAAAATCGTTTAACGACGATAACTTCCGACCGGAAGTAAATTTCAAAAAACTGTTGCGGCGGTATAAACTTCAGATAAAGAGGGACCATCCCTAAAAATTTGAGGGAAATCGCACTAGCCATCTCCGAGAAATCGCCTGCACAAAATTTGTAAGAAAAAAAGAAGAATAACTAGATCGTTCTCGTTGCGAGCAACGAGTGGGTCTTCCGTCCGATTTTTGAATAAATGAGATAAAACTCGTCGTTTTAAAGATAAAATTGTGAGTCTACCCAAAAGAAACGAAAAAAATTTTTTCGGCACTCGGGGCTTGAACCCGGGTCGCCTGGGCACTGTCCACGACCATAACGACTGAGCTACTCGGGCTCTCGCTTCAGGACTTTGACGCTTAATATCTCGAGAATGCGTTGATCGATTTTAAAACAAATTATATATTCTGAATCAGAAAAAAGGTCACTATCAACTATAAAAAATTTACAGAAAAATATTAAAAAATAAAAAAGTCGAAAAATTAATTTTTTTTAATTTCCTTCCGGTGACGACCGGAAGTGACGGCTGACATTCTCTTGACCGAGGTGCACCAGAAAAA
>WFKH01011801.1:57535713-57549791 GCA_016163765.1 Magallana hongkongensis | reverse complement strand
CCCCCCCCCCCTACCACTACCACGGATTAGATTTTGAAGATTAATTTTTTCTTTTATTGGCTTGTTAATACATTTCGGATGAATTTGTTCCCCGAAGCAAAAACGATGCTGAGTGCTTGCATGGCCAAACATTATACGGAGAGTTGTCCCTCCCACTGAGCACCTCTCGTACAGCGCACCCTCAGGTTGGAGAAGCCGTCATCATTTATTTTTAATTTTCTGAACTTACTTTTATCATATTGACAATCCTGTCTGATTAAAATCACCACCCTTCTGCCTACACCCATCAGGGTCTGATAGGTATCGATAACAATTCATCTTCACTTAACCTCTATATTTGCACACAACCTAAATATATATCTCATTTACCAAATACATGACTTTATCTGTTAATGAGAGGTGCAACTCTTCAATACTCAGTCTGGGGGTTACATAGAAAGCAGGATTAAAATAATTTGCCTGTCTCCATTTTAAAAATTCCAATACATTTTCTAAAGCCCTGATTGGTCAGAATTTTAGGTCGGGTGAAGATAACCCCCTATCAATACCTGTCAGAGCCTGTAAGGAGAAGAGGGTGCTTTTAATCAGACTGATTGACAATCCTTTTCCGACAGGAAGCTGCAACGGAAGACCTCTTCGTTGCTTTGCAACGAGCTCGTTTCTAGTTATTAACTGAAATTGGAGAGTCAGTCGTTGAGTTATAAGCAAGATACAGGGCTCACAGTTCTTTGTCATGTAAACAATGCTCGTGCCCTGTTTTTGTTTACATAGGTTCAATATACCACTAAAAAATCTTTTTCAAGGTGATTCGTCTATCTTCCTATTCATTTTAAGCATAAATAAACAGTTCCTAACGTTTAACACATTCATTTTAGGTCTAAAACTGGAATTTTCACTTCAACATTCAAAATGTAAACAAAAGCTTTGTTTACATAGCAAAGAATTGAAAGCTTTGTAACTCGCGTATAACTCAACGAATGACACTCAAACTTTGGTTGCCTATTAAAAATACCTTACTAAAGCATTGTAAACATTAAAATCGGAAAAATAATTTTTGATCAAAATCATGACCATGCCCCTTTAAGAATCAGAAGAATTTTTATAGAACACATGAAAACTAGGAATAGAGCTAAGAAAGCGCACTAGCGGTTTCTTTAAGTGTACCCATAAGCTTTGGATTTGCGAGAGGGGTTGGGGTAGCTAGAGTCATAACAGGGAACGAAAATGTTTTATTTTTCATTTAAAACAAATAGTGAAATGTACGTTCAAAACATGAAATCAATCTCTGCACACCACTTTCTTTTTCTAAAATACTTTTAAGATTTTATTGCCTGTTTTATGTTATATAATAATGCTGCATCATTATCCTACATAATCATGTTGTTGTGAGATAAACACATTTTTCATAAAGTACAGAACGACTGGAAGTGATATAAAGAAATCTTTAAATGGTTTCCATTCTGTCGATTGAAAACCTTAAATCCTGGTTCAGTGAAGAATCATGCATATGCAGCATCATTTAGATGTAATTTAGATGCATTACTCAATTTAATCTGAGCCATATCCTTTACATCAGGCCCTTTTCCCCAAAAGAACAAAATACATTTCAATATAATTGTTATAATAACGTTTCAAATCAATCATGCTCTTTGGTCATGTCCCCAAAATGATGAGATTAAGACCTAATTATCAAATAAGGAGAAATAATTCAATAAACATACTCCAATCTTTTAATTATTCTAAGACTTTTAGCTTTTTAAAGAGTTTCTTAAATCTGTATTTTTTACTTGGCCACATGACACTACATGTATCCTCAAATCTAACAACAGCAATATAAGGCTGAAAAAAAAAGAAATACATATACTAATCAGGAAACAGAACCAATGCCCCTGTATTTTAGTCATATGCTCTACCACTAAGCTATCAAAGCTGGTCTTTACAGTCCATGTAGTCCACAATTCTTTACTATAACAGCTAAATGCCTGATTTATATACTAGTTTTGTTCATATACCTATTTGTTATTGATTTATCTATGTAAACAATAACTACAGATGAAAATAAAAATGCAACATATACGTGTATTATACAGCTAACATAATTTTGTTAGTGTATTAAACTAATGTGTTTGCATACCTGCATCACCACACAAATCAGAAAAGTTTACATATAATTTAATAAGAGAATCTGTATGGCTCACTTAATTAAGTACACATTAAAAGATTCTCTTCCAATTTTTCACACAATGATCTGCAGGTAATAAAGGGGTAGTTTTGAGCACAACTTACAAAAAAATCCAATCCCCCATAAGATCCACAATAAGGTAGTAACAACGAACCGAACTTATAAATAAATGAAATATAAATTGAAACAAATTTTGCACATAGAATTAACTCTCTCTATCAGATGAGAAATTCAAGGTTTGAAATCAATATATACTTTTATTTACTTTTTATGTTTGGCCTGTTGAGCATCATAAATTGTAGTTATTTTTCAAACGTTAGATATGATAAAAGAATTAGAGATGTTATGTACGTTGTATAAGGATGAACAGAACATGCTTCATGTAATTACCTAATTACTTAGGATAGGGTTGTAGCAGTATTAATAAAATTTATTGTTGATTATAATTTTTGTTGCAAGAAAAATACATCTTTTTATACATGTATCCATATCGTCATCTAAGTAATATGATTATCCAGAGATCAGAATGTATCTATATCAGTTAAATTCATTATAAAATTCTTGCTGACAGGTCTGTGTTCATAATATTTACCATGTTAAAGTGTAAACAACCTTCATAATTTAGAATTCGAACAAATATATGGAAAGTTAGTTTTAATTGTTCTCGTGTAGCTTAGAAAAGAAATGGTTTCACTTAATAATATAGTTCACAGCGTATTTCATGAAGCATAACCTTATTTTGCTTGGTTTAGTATTTTTAGTATTATCCTTTATCGAACTTGGTAGTGTATAAGGTTTCTGGATGGCCTACACAAGGTCATCAGTCTTAACCATTTTTTTCGCAGTTTAACTAGATATTAGTTTTCAGTGGACCAATTTTAGCAGGGTTCACTGTTGTGTATGGACTGAAAAGGTTCTTTAAACGATGTTTCATCGACGAGTATTAAGAAAATAACAAATGTCCGGTAGCCTAACTCTTGATTGTGATATTGTTATCATTTTTTATTTACGTTGAAATTTGATTGGGTCAATATACATATACATACAAATTAAAATAACTAGCAAGGATTCAAATAATATTAATACTAGAATAAGAACAGGAAAGTTTCATCAAATAAATGATGTTATATCATGAAAACGTCTTGAAAAATAGCTTCCGAAATCAATCAGTGACTATTTTTTAAATTCAGTGATAAAGCCAACCCATTGCATTGAAATGTACATGTACATGAAAATACGCGCATCTAGAGGGGGCCCGGAGGAAGTAGTTCCCTCAATCCCCTCAAAAATTCAAATGTCTTAAATTTACATTGTAAAATTACTGAAACTAGGCCTCTGATCCCCCTCCGGCAAACATAGATATTCCTAAAAAAGTTCTGGATCCGCGCATGTGTTACGTACTATACTTAATCATATGCACATGCAGATTGGTCTTTTATGGTTTCTAAAACTCTTTTAGCCATTACATTTACAATATAAATAACTATGACCGATGGCCTCTTGTAAACCACTAAAACCACTTTGCGCATTACACAGTTTAACTACTAGTGAGAAAAGATTCAACCAATGAAATCCTTCGTAACAAACCAAAGTAAACAATCTTTAAGAAACAATACAAATAAAAAATTGTACAATACAAATAAAAAAAATATACAATACAAAGGAAATAATACAATACAAATGAAGTATTTTACCATAAACAAGAAAATTATCCAATACAAATGTAAAATTATACAATACAAATGGAATTTATATAAAAGAAATCAATTATAGATTAAATAAAGAGAAATTATAGAATACCAAGAGAAATTATAGAATACCAATATAAATTATAGAATATAAATGAAAAATTATTGAATACAAATTAAAATTTATAAAATACAAATAGAAAAAATTAAATATTTCAACGTTTGACATTCCATTTTCAATAAAACCACATTTAACAAGTGTAAAACAAAGAATAACAGAACAATGTTTACAAGAAGAATATACAAACAAAGTTTGTTTATCAAAACTAAAATTTTATCAAGTTTGGGCGATGTGGCCTATGAGCCTCTTGATACTAAGTACGTTTAAGATAAGAAATTAAATTCTGTTGCTATCGTAACAAGGTAAACCCTTTACAAAGAAAAGAAAAGAAAATCACTTATGTTTAATCTAAAAAGCTGACATACTTGTTTTAAACACATTTATTAATTTATTGTTGGTACCTGTGAAAGATGTAAGAAACTTTCAAATTAAACATGTTAAAGCATTATTTAGCAGCAAAAAAGTGTCGTTGCTCAAAAAATTTGTGTACTGAAATAATCGTTATATTGTTAATTGTTTAAAATAACAACAAGTTTGTTTGCTAAATGCAGCTTAAATTAAAAAAGGTATAGAAGTTAAGGACATCTCTGGTCATCCAAATAAATTCATATTAAAAGTTTGTAATACAGCTATTAATACTTTTTTTTCAAAATTACCACAATAATACAAATTTTCATATTTTATTTTTTTTATGTTAGCAACGGTTTATTATTTTTATGTAAAAAAAGAAGGTAATATAAATTTGAAATAAGCTATTTATATTTCAATTAACTTAAATAATTTGTTTTAATTTAAAAGTGTTGTTCAATTATAATGATAATACATTAAATATCAAACTTAAATATTAGTATTAAGTAACAATTTTACAAAGTCTAAATGGATATGAACTTTGTTGGTACATGTACATCATCAGCATCTTCCCAAGTCAAGAATTTATGATTCTTTCCGCTCTACATAAACCCTTGACCGAACAGACAAAACATATGCGGATTTACAATTGCGCCATCTAGTAAGAGTGCAGAATTTTTGAACTTTTGTGACCCCTTGTTCTGACCAATCAGAAAATGCGTATTAAACAAGAAAACTGTGACAATAGTGCAGCTGCAATGAAAAGTTATTTATAGTAATCGAATTTGTAGCAAAATAGGTTCACTCGGACCAGCAGAAAGTCAGTTTTTACGACGGCTCAACATTGATCAATTCACAGTTAACATTATTCTTGAAACAACGTTTCTTATTTGATCATGCAAACTTTTATGACACCAACCAACGTGCGAGGTTTCTTACCCCGGCAAACTCTGCTTATTCGGTCAAGGGTTTATTTAGAGTGGAGCGAATCAGACACGCTTGACTTAGGAAGATGATTATCAAAGGATGGTGTGAAATACAGCCCCCATTAAGTTGATACAAAAATAAATCTGTGATTTTCTGTTTCATTTTGCATGTACTTAATTTTTGATATAATTTACTCTCAGAGAATTCCTTTTTATTTAAGATTAAACAATACATGGATAATAGACTTCATTAATAATGGTATCAGTATACTGATAACATTCAATCCCCGTAGACTTTTTAAAGCCTTTAAAATTCAAAAAGGCCAATTTACATTTACCTAGGTACATTTTTCTTCTTTAGCTCGTAAACGCATTATGTCAAAATCCATATACATGCATATGTAAAAGTGGAAAAAAGACCCCGCTGCGCTCATATGTAACTTTGTAAAAGTTGCAAAATTTCAGTTGGCCTTCCTAATTATGAACGGATGTTGTTTACATGATGTGAATTTGCTTAACCTTTCATAATGTTACTAGACTGTACTACGCGTCTCACTTGACACCCATTTCGGTAAGCGTGTTCGACGTGACAGTATATGTCATTTATACAAATAAATTATTTGTGAATTCTATTTTCTACTGATGTGATTTCTGATCGCTAAGTTTTCCATAAACTAGAATGATTTTAGCGATAAATAATGTCATGTAATATGTTGACGAGTACTTGTCCGATCTAGATTTCTTCATAAACATATTCTCTATGTACTATGGCCCGCTAATTCTATTCAAATGTATTCATTTAAAAAAAAACCCAGAGTCACAAACCAGAACGATATAAAGATGTGTAATTTTACTTCACTCTCATTTGATAAAATGTAATTCATTGTATAAAACGGGACCGTTGACAAATGTTATGGGATTTGTTCTTTTTCTGTTAAAAAAACAAAACTTTAGGATGATCATAACACTTGACCAACAAAGTTGATATTAAAGTGAACGTATTAACATTATCATATTTGTAAAAATATGTATGGTTAAAAAGTACGAATCGTGAAATATTTTTATCTGATCTAAATTATGTATGCACATTTTAAAACATGAAAACAATAGAATCAATACAATTTATGCAATATGTAATTAGTATTTACCGTTTTATTAAAGAAAATTAGTCAATTGCATTTCAAAATAAATTGTTTATTACTAATATCATTTTTAATTTAAATGGAAAATATTGAACTAAATAAAAACATTCATTCATGTATTTACAAACAACAGAATGTACCTTATCTGCCATTACAATGCGCCAGAAAAGATTTATTATACAATCACTTTTTGCAATGATATTATTTCCAATGCATTAACTCATATCGATTTGCCACACACGACCAAAAGTTATCGAAATCCAGCTGGTTTTTATCGTTTTTGTGCATTGCATGTTTGACGCCTCCGTATATTATGTTTATCAGCAACGTTCGACATTATCCTAATCATTTAATTTCCACCAAGCAACCTCTTTTAGGAAAAAAATTACCTCATTAAAAAAATAATAATCTTCCTGCATTTTGTTAGAACTAACAATGATTTAATTTGTTCCAGAATCATCAGACAGTAATTATTGAAAATATGCGATCATTGTGCAGCTGTTTAAACAAAGTTGTTGCGGTTGTCACGTCTGTCTTTGGATGCTTGAAATAGTACCCCGCCCCTTGTCTGAAAATAGCTGAATTTGATGTAATTGATGCAGCACTATCATTTGTCGTCCTAAATTTTATCTTTTGCTATATGTCTTAATAAGGATGGAATAGAAAGATTATTTCTTATCATTAGCTGGAGATTCTGCATCCTTTCCTTGGTATTGTACCAACTGATCTGCATTAACTTCTAAAACAGGTTCCATGTCCGATAAATTTTTAAATGGTTTTAATAAGTTAGTCTTTTTCTTTCTTATCCAAACGTTTACGTCCTCTTGTTTGGGAAATGTAACCAATTTATCAAAATGATGGGTTCCGAACACGATAAGAGTCATTCTTCTGATAACGGCATGTTGTAATCTGTAAATGGACTTATTTTCTTCCTTAACCACAAACTCCATCGGTATTAAAGAAGTAATACTTTCTCCATCCTTATCATTCTTTTCAGACTTAGTTCCAGATGATGATCCACGCCCAGAATCATTTGTGTCTCCTTTCATTTCAGTTCCGACAGAACCGATTTCTTGTGTTTTATTAGTTTTCATCTTCTTTATAGTGCAGTTGCAAGAGTGCAGTATTTTATGCAACAGGTCATTATTGTCATTAACATTTATCTCCATATGATTTAGACTCATATATACCAACATTAGAAACTTTCTCTTATCGGTAGATGTGTGCATTTCTTCCAAATACGTCTTTAAATTTCTTAAAGGTTGATTACAAAATAAAAGTGGGCTAATACTACTGTTTTGGGAATAACTACATCTACAAAACAGAGCACATATTTCTGGGTATCCTAACAAGTTTACATTGCATTTTGATGCAATCAATTCAACTTCACTAAATGGTTTCCTTCTACAGAAAGTTTTAAACTGTGAATGCAGAATTTGATGTCGATCTCCTTTTGTTAAACTCTCCGAAAGATTTAAATACTTAATATCCTTTTTGCTGGGCACAAGTGATTTAAAAAAACCAGAAAACGATCCAAGATCTTCCAGTGTAAAAATTACGAACGGCTTTTTCCCAGAGCGCGATAAGTTTTCATACAATTTCGTTACTTTCTCCCCTAACTGTTCCTTTTCTACCTCTGAAATTCCTTTATGAATTGCTTCATCGAAAATAACAGGCTCATTACCGACAACGAAAGATAAAGGATTTTCAATTACTACCGGAGGTGTATTGGTGACAGCCTTGTACACATGTTTTGCTGTTGACGTTTTTCCAGATCCCCATCGTCCAAGAAAGCAGACTAATTTTCCACCACTCTCTATAAAATTCTTTCCGTCATGAAAAGCTGCTGATTCATAGAAAGGCTCCATTGAATCTGATTTGTGGAAAAAAAGTAATTTATAACGATACAAGATGTAACTCTTAGAACCGTTTTAACAACAGCTTGGACTTTGGGTAGTACGTGACAAACTCCGATTTGATGAAGGCGGAGTCTACTCATGGTTAACTGTCCAGTCATTGGCTGATAGATATGAATACATTGAACGCAATGACACTCGTCCGACTTCATCCAGGAATGTATATTTCGCTGAAACAGCGTCAATTTCACACAGCAGAGCAGATCTTGGCAAACAACTTTCCAGTTTTGACAGTCTATGAATATTAATGAGTTTCTCTTAGCGAATTAGAAGAAAGGAGGTCAATTATTTGAAAGCTTGTTTTGATGAGCAAACTAGATAGTAACATCCCACCGAAAATCCAAGCTCTTGTTAAAACGGTTCTAACATTTATTCCACAATAAGTTTGTTTTATTTAAAAAGTAGTTCATACCATTTAGTGGAAGCAATGGATAACTTTCTTCATCTCCATCCTGATTTTGTTCTAAACAATATAGTAAAAAAAATGATTACCATTCTAAAACAATCATATATATATATATATATATATTCATATAATATTGGTAGCTTAGACTGTGTATTTGTTTTCGTGAAATCCAAATATCAACATCGCTACAAATACGCTACATATAAACATGAAATCATTTTCATATAAAAACTGTTCAATATTTAAGCCCTTTCTGAAATTTTTCGATCGTATAGATCACGATTATGAATGATTTTGACTTAGATTTTTTCAGAATAACATATATTGGAATATTACATGATTGTAAAAAGAAAATGAATAGGGAAAAGATTCAGATGGAGGATAATGATGTTTATTTTTTTGAAACATAACGATTTATCATCAGGTAACTAATATGCAATTAAGATCTTTTACTTAAAATTACTGAGGTTCGATAAAAATTCGAATACCTTTTTTACTATGGATACAGAGATTGGAATAGCAAAGTAAACAATTGATGCTACTCTATTATCATAAAAATCATGAAAAAGAATAAAGGAGGCTCGTGTAACTGCAAAGTGAAGTATTGTAATTTTAGATCAGAGAGCACATCATTTTTTCACTTATGAATAAAGGAATTGAAATATGATATAAATCAAATTGAACAGCAGTTATAATGGCTACACATTTTATAATTAGTAGTTTAAATAAAATTATCTCCTAAGTAATATCAAGATATATTGTAAGTTTTATTGGTTTTCATGCAATTGCTTCAATGCGCACAAAAAAATACCGGCGAATTTCTGATTTAAATATTACACTCGGTGATATTTGATTTAAACAAATATGATTTCTTTCGTTTGAGGGACGAATTAGACAGAAATCAATTTCTACTTGGTGTAATAATGAATTAATTGTCCGGAAATATAAGGTTTTCATTCGAATACCTGTTTGTGTCACCTGGTTCTTAAGAACCGGTTTATTAGCAAGGCTATATAAAGAATTGCTTAGGTGTTAAATACCAGTTTAGGACGACACGTACAGCGGAAAGTTTAAATTTTAAGAATTGTTTTATTAAAGTAAATAAATCATGTGATCCAACTTTATGTCATAATTATGTATTTGTACATTTAATATGCCAAATATTAAATAGCTGCAGCGTGTCGTTGCTAATTCCACACAGTGTGTTGTTATTTACTAGTATTATAGTATTCAGCTTTCATTTGGAAAGTAATGAATGGATTTAAAGGAGAAATAAATAAACCCGTAAGTAATAAGACATTGCTCCTTAAACGGTATTTAATAAATTTGAATTTATGTACAGTAAAATTAGTTTAGTGCGAACATATATTATGAGGAACAAGATGTGTTTGATGATCTCAAATGCCCCCGAGAGTAGCCATTTGATAATGACTTGTCACTGTACAAAATTTTTCATTTTACAATTATAAAAAAAATCATAATCGGCAGATTTAATTCCTACGGGTTGGGCAGTTTTCCTCCCTAGCTGAAACATACCCCTCATGCTTTATATTCATTTATCTTCCTTGACTGATGTAATAAAAATGCGAGGGTTTTTTTTCCTCAAGAGACCCCCATACAAACACAATGCATTTATTGGAGGGTTTTTTTTCTCCAAGACATTGGTCATTTTTATAAAACAACTAAAGCGTAAACAATTGTCATATACGAATAACCTTCAACGTATTAATCTGGAAAGACTCGACATTTTAACAACATTGTACATATTACATGTTACATAATTAAACAACAACAAAGACCATGCATAAAAACGAGATAAATTTACATTATATGCAATAGGTATTAGTCCTTCTTCCCATCTGTCTCAAAATACACGTTAGCGGTTTCTTATCATTGTACACTTCATTCTATATGTCCGCCAATATTAAATATTATTTCCCTTGTATTTGCAGCATATATTATGATTCCATTTCTTAAAATTATCCAATTACACTGTAGATTAGAAGAAAAAAAAATAAAAAGCTATACACGGCAATGAAACAATAATATAATTTTGAGAGATAACTTCAATCAGTGACAAAAAGATGTTTAATTCACAGTACTTTCCAAACCAGAATATTAATATTAATATAATAATTAATAACAAATCTTTCTTTATCTATGTCGAACAAAAAAAAATACTTACTTCTTCGCCGAATTCGATGAACAACACAGCTCAAGATGACAAGCAAAAATAGTAATAATATCCCTACTGCGACAATAATCCATGGCAATGGCAGTGGTAAGATATTTTCTCTAGAAACTCTACAAACCCCACAAACAATGACTATTTGTCGGTTAAAAATTAAGTACATATCTGTCATTTTTTTTTAAAACTACTGTGAAGTCAATATGTAAGTAATCAATTTCCGGTATATCATTTGTAAGTACATACGTCATAACACTCTCTTATTTACTTTCAGATACATTCGTTTTTAAAGGGTGAACGCAAAACAGGATAGTGATAGATCTAGATATGTATCATACCGTTTAAACTTATAGTTATACGTACATACACCATAATAAATTGGTTTAAATAAAGAAATGGTTGTGGGATTTTTTTTATAACGCTTTAAACGTTATTGACTTTCTCTTATTAACTTTATTTGCAATTTAATCGAAACGCATTAAAAATATCAATGATAGTTTCCAATAATTTTTATTGTTCGAAACGGATAATAAACACTACAGTTTGAAATATCCTCGTGATGTAATATTGCAAGCTTATCTTTGTACGTAAACAAGATGTCTACACGAAAGCGTTGTCGATATATTGCTAGTAGGCTAACATTATCATACAAAAAAGAAATTGAGGAGATTTAACAAAGCAAAGACAGTCTCGAAGGTAGTAGAATAAAAGAGAAATCTTTATTGGAAACCACTTTAAACAGTGAAATCGTGTGAGGGGAGATTAAATTTCACTAAAAAAAACCACGTAAACGCAAGCTTGCGAACTACCAGTACTGGCTTGACGGGTCAGTACGTCACCCAGCAATAAGTATAAGTAAGCAACAGTATTCAAAATTGGATGCGCCTTCAGCTGATGCAGAGCTACTGAGCTGAATTCCATGGATTTAACACAAAAAGAAAGATGTAATTTTAACCGGCTGAATTGAAATCGAAAGAGAAAAACATGGCTTGGCATTCTTTACTGTGCAGCAAGATTCGATTTTATAGTGAGTTGGACCGGTGGAATATGCAACTGGGCATAAAAGTGATGGACCGGGGACGCGATTGTGGACAAAAATAGTTGAAATGTCAAAAAAGAATAGTATGTATGTGCGGTTTTTGCAAATGTGATAATTTGATAGCCAGAGTAGTTCTTAAATGGTTCTGAAGGAGGGGGTGTAGAATTTAAGCTGAATTCTAATGGCTTATTATAGTGTTGATCGCATTCGAGTCTAGCACATGAGCAGGGGGGGGGGGGGGGGGTCAAGAGACAGAAAAATCTCGGATTATCTATACCCTAGATGGCTCAAGGGGCCAAAAAATGTCAACTTTTGGTAAAAAGAGACCTGTGGGCCTTTGATGGTCAATCTTTTTAATATTCACAGTTTCATTTAGAATGCACACAAGCATACAATGCACAGGAAATTAAGCTAGATTTCCTAAACTAGAACACATATTCAATTCAATATGGTCAAGTGACAGTGACAATTAAGTTTTCAAGTTAAAAATGTTAAATTGTTTACAGACAACGTATGACCAACGGCAATAGGTTACCCGAGTGTCTCAAGTGACGACCTAAAAAAAATACATGATTACTATATAGCCATATTTGCCCCCCCCCCCCCCCCCCCCCCCCCATTAAAGAAAGCCTCAACCCCTGCCCATGGGCATTTAATTTCACTATTTAAAAAAGGACATTATTGACAATGCATTTAGTTTATCTCCAAAGAGAGTGAAAGTACAGTAGTAAATATTTAAAATTTAAGTAATTTTCACTATGTTGCCGTATTGGCCCTACCCAACATAGAAATGTTGATATCTAGAAAAATAAACAATATATACTAGTATGTTTTATTTGATTTAAGAAAGTAATACATTTATTTAGTTTTAAAGAATACCCGTCTTATTTGCTTAATGAGACCAGACAACATTATAATTTACGATAACAGTAATTGAAATTTAAATACTATTCACTACATGAAATTATTTTGATGTTTAAATCTTTTAAAACCTTAATTCTCAATACTACCATCCGTCTTACAAAAAGGCCGGTCTTCTCGACTGTATTGTTTATATAAATAGAATATGATATGCAATAATACTTTTAAAGAAAGCAGTACTCACTTTTCATCAACTGAAAACGTTTTATTGAAACACACAGGATCTGAAATGAGTAATGAAAACGCATTTAGAGTGTACAACCTTTATTTCAAAACTAATTTTAATATTATATGAGCCATTCATAGTTATTTGTATACATGGGTACCTATAAAGTGCGAAACGAAATAGAAACGAAACGAAATGAAACGAAACGAAATCTACCGAAACGAAACGAAATCTACCGAAACGAAACGAAACCTACCGAAACGAAACAAAACGAAACGAAATCAAAACGAAACGAAACGAAACCTACCGAAACGAAACGAAACCTACCGAAACGAAACGAAATCAAAACGAAACGAAACCTACCGAAACGAAACTATCAGAATAATTTTGTAATCATTAAAGGTTTAAAATTATATATATAATGTGTAAGGATTATTCTTTACTTCATATAAAATTTACATAGTTCAAGCACTTGTTATATAAAATTTGACACCGATAAAGGCTCCCTTCTCTATTGACATATTTTATTTATGCGTGCATACTGTAAATCAGTGCTCGTGCATACTATTTAATTTCAAAATACTTAATATTTCAAAATATGCGTGGTATTCTCTTTTATTATGTCTTACTCTTTTTTTAGCCCTTAATCATCTAAATACAACAAATTTCTCAAAATTGATGTGTTACATGTAAAAGCTTGTTTATTTACGGATCGAAATGGTTTTGCTATGCGAAAGAAAGTTACTACACTGTTGTAATGCGAATGTCTATAGACATAATTTGCGAAAAAACCCCACCAAAAACTGAACACATTGAGTTAAATGAAATAAAGTGTATTACTGTTATTATACATATCATTATGTGATCAATTATAGAAAACTCATTTATTATACTTTTGATCATTGTCGGTCCAGCTTTTTGAGAGGTAGTTCCGAGAAGGACCCCCCTCCCCCTTTCCAAGGTATATGTTTTTGTTGGTGTATTACTGTTTGATCTGAATATTTAAATGCATAATTCTAATCAGCATGGGTCTAA
>WFKH01011801.1:57518875-57531490 GCA_016163765.1 Magallana hongkongensis | reverse complement strand
CCCCCCCCCCCCCCCATCACCACTATCCCTGTATCCACCTTCAACAAGTAGACATAGAATATGTAATAAAATTTGGTCAATATTCTACGGGGTCATTTTTCTACAACCTACACGGAGAAAAATGACCCGAAGGCCATAATTTCTACGATGTAATCCAAGTATTCTACAACTGAGTGGAAAAATGACCCCCGATCAATATTCTACGGGGGTCACTTTTCGTCGTTACACCGGTAGACAGCGTATTAATTGCTCACTCGGGTCATTTGTACGCCATGCTTTGCAGGGCGCATTAATTATGCACCCTGTTATTAAGTCGGACCAAACAAAACTCTATTGTGACGGGGTACACCTGTCTAATCTAGGCAATTCACTGTTCATAAACTCCTTAAAAGCTGCTTTAACTAATTTCTTGTCGTCCAACTCCAGAAAATATTCCAATCCTGTTTAGCTCTGTACTTGTCATGGCTCAAACATCACCACTTGTAGTGTCCTTGACCCCAACATTCCACCACCACCACCCCCATCTAGTGTATATTTTAGTTTGCCCTGTTGTTCGCGTCCTTAGTCTTGTATCAGCGCTTGCAGTTGATAAGGAATTTTGTACATTGTTGCTACCTTTGTCTTGTGTCGACGTTTGCAGTTGCTCAAGAATTTTGCGTATTCTTGATAGCTTTGTCTTGTATGCCAAATACCGCTTGTATGGCGGTTGGATCGCTGAACTCATTGCTTGTACCCAGCGATCCATATGGCAGAATTGCTATACAAGCCATCGCTGGTTAACTGCTGTCCTCCTTCCAGGGTTACCAGCAATTTATGGCTCATTGTCATTGAATTGAACTGTTGGCTGCCAAATGCCAGTTGAGGATCGGTGCCATCCATCGTTTTGACATTTGCAATGTAATCTCATAATTGATTGTATATTTTGTGTATTTTGTTATCAACTGTGTTAAATTAACTGTGTTTAACTATCTAATAATTATATCATACGTATTAATAATAAAGCCATGACAGTACAGCCATTCATCTTCTGTGTCTTCTTTCAAGATAACACGTTCAAACGCGTTAGATGCACAGTGAGAGCGCGATAGAGACGCAGTAACATCACAAAGGACTCCGAGAAGTCTCTGTGCAAGCGCAATCGACTTATCACTGCGTCTATACTGCGATTATGTGCGTTACTTGAGCGCGCCAGCGGAACTCTCGTGTCGCTGTTGGAGACCTTACGGCGCTGTCACGGCGACCTCGCTCTGTTTCTACTGCGTGTTTATCAGAACGCAGAGCCACGGCGCGTACTTTGTGCATGCTCAAAGTGCGCGCTGTCGCATAGCGTTCTACAATGTTCTAGGCGATCCCACCGCGACAAATAAAGATACCGTTTCGTTGTTACGGTGTAACGGAGAATATTGACCCGGTTTGAAAATTGACTCAGAGATCATTTTTCAACGTTGAATATTGAGACCAAAGGTGTTGAATAAAGACCCTGGTCCCACAGGCACCTGACGTCATATATTTTTCTCATAATAAAAAAAATACTCCGCTTACCTAATAAATGACAAGGTACCCATCCCCGCCATCTTGGATTTATTTCAAACTGGCACATCAGCTGGAAGTTTTGCTTGAAACTCATCGGTAAAATTATTTTGGAATTTTCAACTATAATCTTGGAATTTCCAACTTCAAAGTTGGAAATTCCAACTTTAATCTTGGAATTTCCAACTTTAAAGTTGATTTTTCCAACTTTAAAGTTGGATTTTCTAACTTTTAAGTTGGAATTTCCAACTTTAATCTTCTGTTCTTATTACGATAAGTTTTTTTAATTTCAGACGAATTTCTTTTAATAAGTGATCTTTATTAATGACATGTAGATACAAATTCCAAGACTTTGTTTTGATCTTAATTGTCTCTTAGTGTGCTTCTTTCTTATCCTGAATTAAATTAACGACACCCTCTTGTTTTACATATTAAGATAACATTTATTTGATTCAAAATTATTTCGACATCTGATACTGTATACATTTAAACGTTTTAATCTTATATATTTATATGAAAACTTGAGGTGACAGAAAAACCCTGGAGTGTTATGTCGCCCGATGCCGAATACCCAGTTTGCCTGTTATATTATGTATACTGTTATATTTAAAAGAAATAAATGCAAACAAAAAAGTTGGAAATTCCAACTTAAAAGTTGGAAATTTCAACTTTGAAGTTGGAAATTCTAAGATTAAAGTTGGAAATTCCAACTTTAAAGTGGAAATTCCAACTTTAAAGATGGAAAAATCAACTTTTAAGCTGGAAATTCCAACTTTGAAATTGGAAATTCCAAGATTAAAGTTGGAAATTCCAACTTTAAAGTTGGAAATTTAAAGAAAAAAATTACAATGTGTCACTAATACGCTTCCGTACACCCAGTATAAATTACAAATTTACAATATGACTATACGCTAACAATATTTTCTTTAGAGGAGTTCTGTTAAAAGAAAAAAAATCAGCAATCGTTTTTTTTTCATTTTTAATATTCATTTCCCCTTACAGTTGTAATTTTAGTATTTCGGAAATGTTAGAGATTTAAGACATGTTGTACATGTACATTTTTTATGCATGCTCATTCCTGAGCAATGCTGAAGTAAGTATATCTTTCTTCAACACCAATATATTTCATTTTGCTGTGAAAATGTGCCACTAGTATTAAGATAAATCAGGATGTAACTAAATATGATAAATATGATTGAAACAAATCGTTATTTTTTTAGGCATAAACAATTCCGCTCAAGGGGGCTAGATGGTCGTGACGATTTTAAAGCTTTATTTATCTTCTTTAAACGAAGAGCTTTGTTTAAAAATATAGGAAAATATTCAAATTTTAAAGCTTAAATATTTGGATATTTGCTTTACTAAATAACACAAGTAGTTCATGGCCAAAAATATTATATTTAAAAGTTTAAGGCATGCAGATCTGATGGTTTAGTTTGTTAACCATCCAGCCTCCTTGATGGATAGCAGGGTAGCAACCAAATTCTTGTAGAGGATGACAATAACGGCTTTGATCACAAAAACATAACAAAAGTTTATTAATCATAATCGTTTTCGTCAATGAAATTATAAATTGCATTTTTTGAATTTAAAAAAATCGTACGTGAAAATGAAGTAAAGGATCTCGCGATGGGGTCGTAGTAGGTGGTAAACCTCCTATAGATTTTTCAGAGTTTCAAATCTACACGTAGTTAATGAAATTGCAAACTCAAAAAAACAAAAAAACAAAACAAATTGAGATCAGTTGTAATCTCATAAGAACTATGCATATGCAGACAGTTGGTTTGTGCTTCAAAAATAGTTTATATGGCAAGTTCACAAAACATGATGGTTAAAGGGGCATGGTCACGATTTAAATAAAAAATTGTATTTCCGTTTTAAATGTTTACAATGCTTCAGTAAGGCATTTCTAACAGTCAACCAAAATTTGAGTGTCATTCGTCGTGTTATAAGCGAGATACAGAGCTCACAATTCTCTGTTTTGTAAACAAAGTTTTTGTTTACGTTTTGAATGTTGAAGTAAAATTTCCAGTTTTAGATCTAACATGAATGCGATAAACGCAAGGAACTCTTTATTTATGCTTAAAACGAATTAGAAGAGAGAAAAATCAGCTTGAAAAAGTACTTTTGCCGGTTTATTGAACCTTTGTAAACAAAAACAGGGCACAGGCCTTGTTTACATGTAAAATAATTGTTAGCTCTGTAGCTTGCGTATAACTCTTCGACTTATACTCAAATTTTTGTTGATCATTAGAAATGCATTTCTAAAGCATCATAAAAAATAAATATAGAAAAATAAAATTTGACCAAAATCGCGACTATGCCCCTTTAAGTCCAATGAATTAAATAAAAACTGTTGACAAATTGTCAGATAAGAATATGACAACCATGTTGTCAGGGAAATATCTTGATTTCTCAGAACAAAGCTTTGTTGATTTGCCTGAAAAGTAATTTATCGTTTACGGCCAGAATTTGTTGAACATATTCATAACAAATTATGACAAGTTTATGTCAATAAAGGAACAATAATTATATCCCAATACAGGGCATATTAGGTGTTGATATCAGTTTAATTTTTGGAAAAAGGAAATATTTGTTTCCTGATCTAGTACAGTTAAAAAAGTATTTTCTTTAAGCTACCAAAATTTCTGACAGTAAAGACTAGTAATCTGTCCTTGGTCACCTTTAAATTTCGTCCCACGAAAGAATGATAATCAATTCTTCACCAAAAAAAATTGCTAGCTGGACTCGCCCGTCTCATTCAGAAGTAAAAGATAATCTTTCTAGCTTTATTTACATAGTTTAATGTTTTCAGTCTTAATATTAAATGAATGTAATCTGGCAAATCAAACTAAAACAAATCAGCAACGTCCGCATATGTATTGGATTGTATGAAGGAGTTAACATTTTAAAATGAAAAAATGACAATAAGAAACAGTCAACCATCTCAAAAATCCATAAAACGAAATACAAATTCAAAGCAGAGCAACACGGACCTCTAAGATAGAGGTAGGATCAGGTGCCTAGGAGGAGTGAGAATCCTCTGCTAACCGGTCACACCCGCCGTGTGCTCTTTGTCGTAATCGGGAAAATGAAAACCGCAAAAGTCCGTAGACAATTAGGTAATTAATTATGGTCTAACAATTAGTATGAAAAACGTCAGTCAGCATGCGACTCAATGGAAGATTGTATTTGCTGACAAGGTCGTCGTATCGAACTTACGAAAAAATGACTTTAAACGAGACTGTTGATAGTCCTGTTTTATCAACTTGTTTGTCAGTAGCTTGCCTCGTCTTAGAAACTGTTCATACGAAGAGCATGCCCTTGCGTATCGAATTAACTTAGAGACAAAAACACCATATGCAGGTGATGAAGGTATATTGCTACATAAGTAAGGAAAGTTGACTATAGAAAAATTGAAGTCATCGCGTTTATCATAAAGTTTTGTTGTTAGGTTACCATCAATGTCCATTTCCAGTAAAATATCCAAATATGAAACAGATGACGCTGACTCTGTGGTGTCTTTTATTTCAAGTTCACTGGGATATATCGATTCGATGTAAGTATGGAAATAACAATTGTTAATTGATCATACGTCGTCGATATACCTTAATGTTGAGTTGAAGGCCACAGCGAGTGATTTATTTTTTTCACGTACAAGTTTTTGAATAAATTCTGCTTCATAAGAATACAAAAATAGGTCTGCTAACAATGGGGCACAATTGGTACCCATGGGAATTCCAACCGATTGTTGGAAGACTTGATTTCCAAAAACTACATAGATGTTGTCTATCAGAAATTCAAGCAAAATAAAACTGAAACTAATACGTATATACATGTGTACATTTAAACCGTTAAGATCAAGTTCCAGTTCAAAGAAAGTTCAAATTTTGAAGCTAGTGTCAATTTCAACAGGGTCAATCTTCAACGAGTTGAGGTCATCAGAGTTTAGAAAAATAATTTTTACATCTGTTGAAAAATGACCCCGGGTATAAACTTCACGACTTTTGGCTTAAATATAATGAGGTGACGGAACTCCCGTTTCTGCAAATACGAGACGATAATGCAGTCAGACAGAGGCTGTCTGATTTATTCTTTTAGTTTATAAAAAAAATGATTAGCATGGGAAATGACTGTGGCAAATATTAATCCTTATTTTAAACCTACTAAAGAAAAAGAACATGCATTACAGTATTGGAATAATTTGGGTGTTTATAATGCTGTTCATAGTTTCCTTGATTTCAATTTTCAGTTTAAATTTATGAAAAATACTAATTCTGTCATGAAAATTAAAAACCTAATACAGTATAAAATTGAAAATCTTACACTTGTAGACTTCATTGGAAAGAAATAAAACGTCTGGACACGTTCCGGTGGACACATTACATGGAACAGTGTCCAAAGTATTGGCCCCTGTGTTGTATTCTGGACAGTAATCTATTTAAAAAATCAAACCAGGAAGTAAAATATACAACAGTCACGTTATTGAAACGTGAATAAATAAACACCAGAGGTAAACAAATTTTGTACTTGAGGAAAGTCGACTAATGATCATGAGACTAGCGGGAAGTAAATATATTGCAACATTTATATACAACATGTCGTCTACAATGTTAATGTAGTCTACGTATTGTAATTGTTTTTATCCTAACAATATATTGATTTTACCATAGATAGTTCATAAGTAGCGTTAAATTAACATACATTTTAATAACTGAAAATAAAAACAGATTGTGTACCCACTGGTTAGGATACTAAAAAACGGTTGTGAAGTCACGAGAAACTACAATGCATGCAATATTAAAAAAATGTATATATAATTTATGAAACATCCTTTGTAGGCTAGAGGAATACGCCTCGAATTATCATGACAGCATGTACAATCACGTTTATTAATGTAAAATGGCTGATAATGTACCAGGTAATATAAATTAAATACTTACTTGGTTGAACCCAGACAGACTGTATACATATCTCTCCCGATCTATTCCTTTCGTTTTGGATACAATGATAGACATTGATGGGGCTCTGACATTTAAAGGAATTTTTATCCTTCTCATATACGGTTTGATTAAACGAACAAGGCGTTTTTCGGACCTTAAACATGGCTTCTTTCAGTTTGTTTATTAAGGTCTTCCGTTTTCAACGGAAGACCTTTATTGTTTTCGTACTGTTACGGCCGATTTTGTAAATTTTTTACGACCCATTTTGTGCAGAGCAGATCTCAGAAACTACTAAAGATATGACTACGAAATTTTCAGGATAGGTAGACCATAGTTTGAAGTTGTGCACTATTATGTTGTTTTACGCCAGTGGCGCCATTTCTTGGAGCTCGCCTAGGCACGAAAATTGGGTACAAATTTTGAAACAAAATTTTTGTAGGTTTTGGTCTCCATCTTTTTGTCAGTTGATATTTTGTTAAAACATATTAAACAAAAGTAGTAGAGAATCAAAAGTTCTTTCCAATAAAATCAAGAAAAAGGGGCTGGCCCCTTTAATTAGGGGCCTAGACACTCGTAAGCTCTATAACAAATAACTTTAAAACGATCAAGATTTTGTAATGCATTATAGAAGCAAAGATGTTAATCGTAACAATATCTATCAGAAAAAAATCATTGCCACGCCCATTTGTTACGTAATTAGGGATTTATAGGGGCTAAAGTCCTTAAACTTTGACTCAATATATCTGGAGAAGGAGACATATTTTGTTAACCATTGTAAAAGAGAAATGTCTGCATTGAATGTTCTAATCGATTTTACTTATCAAAACAACAATGCTTGTCCCCATTAAGGATCTAGAGGGCTGGCCCCTAAAAGATTCAATCATTTGTATCTCAAAAATGAACAATAATTTTAGATAGGTGTAAGAACAAAAGATGTTAGTATTCTTAAGACCTTTTCAAGGAAATCAAGAAAAAGGGGCGGCCCCTTTAAATAGGGGCCAAGACTTTCGTAAACTCTATTACAAATAACTAAAAAACAATAAAAATTTTGTAATGCATTATAGAAGCAAAGTTTTTTATCGTAACAATATCTATCAGAAAATATCATTGCCACGTCCATTTATTACGTAATTATGAATTTTTAGGGGCTTAAGTCCTTAAACTTTGACTTAATATATCTAGAGAAGGAGACATATTTTGTTAAGCATTGTAGAAGATAAATTGTCTGCATTGATAATTCTAATCGATTTTACTTATCAAAACACCAATGTCTGTCCCCATAAAGGATCTAGAGGGCTGGCCCCTAAAAGATTCAATCATTTGTATCTTAAAAATGAACAACAATTTTAGATAGGTGTAAGAACAAAAAATGTTAGTATTCTTAAGACCTTTTCAAGGAAATCAAGAAAAAGGGGCTGCCCCTTTTATTAGGGGCAAGACACTAGTAAACTGTATTACGATTAACTTATAAACGATAAAGATTTTGTGATGCATTATACAGGCAAAGTCGTTTATCGTTACAATATCTGTTTGTCAATCTCATTGCCACATCCATTTATTACCTAATAAGGGAGTTTTATATATTATCTGAAAGTAGAGGGGGCTTTATTCTGAAATTGTATCAATTATACATGGTATCATTTAAAAAATAAATCGCACGGAAGACCTCCTCGTTACTCTTAACGAGATCGTATCTAGTTCTTATTTTTCTTCTATACGTTTTTTAAAACTCAAATATCTCGCTTGTTTGTTGTCCTATTACGTTCAAATTTTAAGGGTACATTGAAAATTACAAATTCTCAACATCAACTGAAAATCATTGAAATCATCACTTCCGGTGCCGAGTACTTCCCCTTTTTCAAAAAATATAGGCATCCCTGTGCACGCAAAGGCTCTGAAACCGCCCATAGCATGTGTTACAAAGTCACAAATCTTGAAAATAGATACTTTAAACGTTGTCCTCCGAGTTTTGTTTTTACAATTTTTCCAATTTAAAGTTTCAAAAAATTAATTTAAATTTTATATTTCAAAAAATGCGGATTTTTCGTAGTGTTTTTGTCTCGTAACTCTTCAGTTTAAAATTTTTTCTGAACACATACAGAACAAAAAATGTGCAATATATCAAGGGCTTTCACTTGACACTTTTGAAAAAGGGCTGGCCCCTTAAATTAGGGGCCTAGACCCTTGATAGCCTTTGCTTTATAACTCAAAAATGGTTAATATTTTGATATAGCTCTCGCAAGAAAAGTTGTTTATTATGGTGTTATCAATGTCGTTACAAAATTTGTTTGTACCCATATTGCGTAATATGAGTGTAGAAAGCTTGTCTTGTTAACAGGTACCTGTTATTATTGGGCAAGTAAGCGAATAGTCTTTGTGCGTATAACTGACATTAATTAACAGCTGAAAGTGTACCAGCTTATACGGGATGCTTAATTCATTAGAAAAAGTTTCTTAAAAGTATACATGTTTTTCTGAGAGGTTTTTTTTTTTTATCGGAGTAACCTCTGTTAGGTCTTATAGTGGACAACCGTTAAGACAAACGAGAACGAGAAAATATAAACGTTCTTTTTCTTTTCTGGTGAGGTACATTAACTGGATTAAAAAAATAACTTTTATGAAATAGATTTTAGTCATTTTACTGCAAGCATTTCAAATCGACCTAAATTCTTAGTTGTGTGTGTCATTACATAATTCATCCCTCGCCCGCGGCCGAGAAAATCGGTCGCCATGGTCGCGGCTGGACTACCTAGCCGTCAGCAGTTATCTAATACACAAGAGTCGGGACTCTCATACATGTATGTGATTTTTTTTAGCCGCAAACACAAGAATTGTTTTAATATTGATTACACATAAAAGTTCTTAAATTAAATTAAACGATAGAGTGTAAATTAGGATACCGTTTTGTTAATTATGAAAAAAGCAATGTCATTCTCAAACTGAAGCAATATCAGACAAATAGATCAATTGTGGGTTTTAAGTAAAAAAAAAACTTCTCTTAAATATAGGTTAGTCATTATACTGCAAACATTTCAATTCTTCCTGGGTTCTGAGCTCTGTGTGTGTGTGTTGTATCTTTACGTAAGGTGTCACTCGCCCGCGGCCGAGGAGATCGGTCGCGGCTGCACTACCTAGAGGTCAGCGGTTATCCAATCACAAGATTCGCGTCTTACATATGTACAGTACCGATCAGACCCAACCTAACAGAAAGTAAACCCCAACTAAACCCTGGGTTTACTTTCTGGGTTTACTCTGGGTTTACTCCGGGTTTACTAGAGTGGACCCAGAGTAAACCCAAAGTAAACCCAGAGTGGACACAGAGAGTAAACCCTGTCAGAAGTATTCCCATGAAAGCAGACGCTAACTGTGTATTCGGAATATACAAGGGGCTGTTTATTTTTTAATTATTAGTTTAAAATATATGTTTCATGTGGGGAAATGAATGATGAGAAATTAATGTTATCAAATGAATGATAAAAAATACATAACTCAATCAATAGGTTTAACCTTATACAAGCTTTTTCATGAATAGAATTAATATGTTGTTGTTGTTTTTTTTTTTGTATGAAGGGTTCATGTGTGGAATGCTTATTGTAGAATTGTTTTCCCGAAAAAAGAAGTTGATTAATAAAATGCATATAAAATGAAAGTAGAGTAAGTGTTTAAAATCTTCGAAATAATTAAGCTGTCAATTAAAATGAACAATGATTAACAAATAGTTATTCTACTATATTTGATATATGTTTCAGAAAGAATTCCCATTTGAAACTTGTTTTAATTGAATAATACTTTTATTATAAAAAACCCAAGTTTTTTCCTTCAATATAAACAATATTTATAAGTTAACAAAAATTAAAAATAAAATAATATATTAAGTATTCCGCATTATAAACATGTAAATAATCAAGCTTCCTTTAAATCATTTTTATTTTCTAAACACAATTTTTTTAAAAAAAATTTATGTTTTTAAAATCCTACTATGTATTATTATTTAAAAACAATTATTTGTCTTTACAAAATGGTCTTTAGCACTTAAATTGTCCCTGTAGGAAACAGACTATAGCTTACCTGTAATTAAAATCTATTGTTCTTAATCTACACCCCATTCCCACTTAGCCAACACCTGTTTTCTATACATTTTTCAAAATGTTGGCTAAGTGGGAAGACACCTGTAGGATGGTAGGATAAAAGACGGGTCTGCTTCACACTTCAGTGCGTACAGTTGACCTCAAATGCAATTTCCAAGTAAACCCAAAGTAAATCCCGAGTAAACCCAAAGTTAACCCTGAGTGGACCCAAATTTTCAAAAAGTAAACCCGGAGTAAACCCCAAGTAAACCCCGAAAGTAAACCCAGGGTTAAGTTGGGGTTTAGGGGGTTTACTCTGGTGTTAGGTTGGGTCTGATCGGTACTGTACTTGTTTGAGTTAATATACAAGAACTGTTTTAATTTTATGTTTTAAAAGTTTGTTCATCTTAAATTTATTCAATTAAACATTAGAGTGTGAATTTAGAAGTTGTTCTTAAAATTAATAAAAGCGATATTATTCCAAATCAGGAACATCGTCAGACATAAATCAATGGTGGATTTGTTAGTCTAAATTGTTCTAAAAACTATACAAACAAGGGCACCGCTAAGCGGGGCATCCCCTCGCGACATGACTTGTCGTAGGGGGAAATGCATTATTTAGGAAAATACAAGTAAATTTATCAGATCAAAATAAATATGACACTTTGGATTCATAATATCTATTTTATCCCAATCCCCAAGCGTTGTGGTGTATAAATTGGGGGGAGTTACATTTACGTGGTTGCAGTTTTCCTATTCCTAGCAGAAACTCAACACATATGCTTTAAAGTTTAATAATTTAGATTCATTTCGTGACATTCATTTCTATATAAGCATACATAAACGATCCGTATACATTATGAAATGTAGCTGAAGTTCTAGCGATCTGTAGTCTGCTCTGATGGACAATTCTAGTTGCATGTGGTATGTCAACCCATAGTAGTAGATATGCAGCGATTATTAATATGAAACAATTTTCGCGTGATAAATGTGCGATATCTGTCAAAGTCTCTTCTGAATTTTGGACTAGTTCTATTGTCAGTAATACGGGAAAATTTGTCCGAAAGTCGACTGCTTGTTTCGATGTAAATCGGATGACATTAATCTCTTGCCCCCTTCAAATTTTAACTATGGGCAATCTTCTAACCCTCTAATACTACAAAACGTTTGGTTTTTTTTACCTTTACTAGATTTAAATCCCCAAAAATGTCAAGTTGTTGATTTGAACTGCATACGGTAGCGATTTACTTCAAGTCGTACATAAAATTACCGGAAATGTCTATTGTCAAGTCGTACATAAAATTCCTGTTTTTAACTTCGTTTTTTTTTTTTTACGATAATTTAAAAAATATTAAATCATTTGACTTGGAAATCAATAGGGTTTGTCCTTTTACCATGCCAAAGAAGTGTACAAAGTTTGATGAATATTCATGAGAGGGTTTTCTTGGAATTTTGCTAAAGAGCTGACAATGGACACACATACATACACACATACATACACACACACGCACAGCAGCGATGCTATATCCCCCTCGCAACAAGTTGCGCGAGGGGATAATAATGTTTCAGATCAACAGCAAAAAACCACAAAGATTAAAATGGCGATCATCTCGCGCAAATAGCCGAGCAGATCCCGCGCGAGTGGACAACTGATCCGAGGTAGCTTCTTGTTCATCACATGTACCTTATCACACGTGCATGTTTATTGATGTCGTAGAAAGTAGTAGAAGTTTTTTTAGAGTTGCACAAAATGAGAGAGAGAGAGAGAGAGAGAGATCTCAAATTGGATGCATTATTTATCAGGGTGTACAAAGTAAAGGAGGATTTAGAAAATGAAACATTCTCAAAGCCCTCAAGGCAGGATAAAAATCAAATCAAATTAAAATCAAATTTCCATGTTACAATGTTACACGTATATGCGGTAGAGGCTGGCACGATAAAAAAATTGTCCGGAATTGAAGGATTCAGTGATTATTTTAAGAATGTTCACATGAGTTTTAAACAAGCTAGCGGTTACATGATCACTTTTGTAGTTTTTCTACATTGTCGTTTAACAAAGTTATTGCTGTGTTGCT
>WFKH01011801.1:57458471-57512472 GCA_016163765.1 Magallana hongkongensis | reverse complement strand
CCACGACTGTATCTGCCGTATAAATACATTACAACTTACATCCATGACTGTACCTGTCACATAAATACATTACAGCTTACATCCACAACTGTACCTGTGCCTGACTAACAACATCCATGACTCTACCTGTCCTATAAACGCATTAATACTTACATCCACGACTGTACCTGTGCCTGACAAACAACATCCATGACTGTACCTGTCATATAAATACATTACAGCTTACATCCACGACTGTAGCTGTGCCTGACAAACAACAGCCATGACTGTACCTGTCATATAAATACATTACAGCTTACATCCACGAATGTACCTGTGCCTGATTAACAACATCCATGACTGTACCTGTCATATTAATACATTACAGCTTACATCCACGACTGTACCTGTGCCTGATTAACAACGGCTATAATTTGTTTTGTCCTTTACCAAAAAATAAACCATATAACATCTTTAACTTTATTTGTTCAATATCAACAATATCCATGAATGAACTTACCCGTTTTTCACTGGTTAGTTTTCCTTCTTAGTAATTCTGACGAAATGCAAATAAGTGTACATACATTTTCTTTTCCTATTTGAATATTTGAATTTGATAGCCTTATTTAATTATTCAGATTTTAGGTATAAAAATTGGTTAGCTATTGTAGTTCTACAAAATGTATATAACTTATAATGACGTGTAGCCGGCACTTAGCATCGTTTTTGAAAGTGGGTAGGGGGAGGGAGGAGCAGTCTCTTGCCATTTCACTGTTAATTTCCTTATATTCACTTCGTGGATTTTTGCCTGACAACACCAAAAACGTGTGGGGGGGATACATGATAATTCAATTTTCTATATGTAAATTTAAGACAAATATTTGTTCAGATAAAAGGATATGATGCAATTCTAAAATGATGAAAATAATTTTCGGTATGTCATTAGTCCCATACATGTAATTTTACCTTCAACTTATAATAGAAAATGGGTATCGGATTGTCCAGTCGATTACCAAGGTATCTGCTATAAAGAGAGGGTGTTGCAGTTCCTATTCTATATTTACCTAAAGGAGTTGCAGATAAAATGGAAAAAATCAAAGTAACAGAAGTCGATGTAATTTTTTTCCATGCAACGTTGTTCATAAAGCAGTGAGAATTTTATCTTGGAAGTTAGTACATATACTAACTTTTATAAGATTATGAATTTGAAAATGGTTACACACACAAATGTTGCAGTTTTCACGCTTTCACGACAATTCCCTGAAAACTGCCATTTCCGATTTTTGTTTCGAAGAGGCATGTTTTTTTAAAAATTCGAACTTTTTGAAAAATGACAATTCAAATTGATATATGTTATAACATTAAAATACATACTATTTGGTCATCTTCCTAATTGTATTTATGAAAATCATATGATGGTTGTCGTTTTCGATATAAATTCGTGTAAAATGTTTGTGTATTTTGCCTGCATACGGAACATACCCGCTATGTAAATATAGTCGTCTACGTAATGATATGACTCTTCAAGCGAAAGGGATATTTTAAAAAAGTATACATGTATTCCATGTTAGGCAATAATCCCGCTTTTTGCAACACCCTCTTTCGAATCTTTTAATGCATTTAAATCTATTTTAACATTTGAAAAAATCATATGTGTATTATGTCATTGAATCTAGTCTTGTGGTCTAATTTTTGCATAGATGTTTTTATCAATTGCAAGGACATATTAGCAGCACACTAGGGTCACTTCTGTTCACAAAGTCACATTCAGAGAAAAGTCAGATTGATTAGCATTTGCTCCCAAGGAGCGTTAAAACAGGCAGAGCAACGCTCCCTCATGCTTTGAGTACAAACTACACAGGTACACTCATGAATGTTGTTAATCAGGCACAGGCACAGTCGTGGATGCAAGTTATAATGCATTTATAGGGCAGGTACACTCATGGATGTTGTTAATCAGGCACAGGTACAGTCGTTCATGTAAGTTATAATGCATTTATACGACAGGTACAGTCATGGATGTTGTTAATCAGGCACAGGTACAGTCGTGGGTGTAAGTTATAATCAATTAAAGGACAGGTAGACTCATGGATGTTGTTAATCAGGCACAGGTACAGTCGTGGATGCAAGTTATAATGCATTTATAGGGCAGGTACACTCATAAATGTTGTTAATCAGGCACAGGTACAGTCGTTCATGTAAGTTATAATGCATTTATACGACAGGTACAGTCATGGATGTTGTTAATCAGGCACAGGTACAGTTGTGGATGTAAGTTATAATGCATTTATAGGACAGGTACAGTCATTGATGTTGTGTATCAGGCACAGGTACAGTCGTGGATGTAAATAATAATGCATTTATAGGACAGGTACACTCAGGGATGTTGTGAATCAGGCACAGGTACAGTCGGGGATGTAAGTTATAATGCATTTATAGGACAGGTACACTCATGGATGTTGTGTATCAGGCACAGGTACAGTCGTTGATGCAAGTTATAATGCATTTATAGGGCAGGATCACTCATGGATGTTGTTAATAAGATACAGGTACAGTAGTGGATGTACGTTATAATGCATTTATGCGGCAGGTAAACTCATGGATGGTGTGTATCAGGCACAAGTACAGTCTTGGATGTACGTTATAATGTATTTATACGGCAGGTACACTCATGGATGTTGTGAATCAGGCACAGGTACAGTCGTGGATGTAAGTTATAATGCATTTATAGGGCAGTTACACTCATGGATGTTGTAAATCAGGCACAGGTACTGTCGTGGATGTAAGTAATAATGCATTTATAGGGCAGGTACACTCATGGATGTTGTTAAACAGGCATAGGTAAAGTCGTCGATGCAAGTTATAATCCATTTATGCGGCAGGTACACTCATGGATGTTGTTAATCAGGCACAGGTACTGTCGTGGATGTGTTATAATGCATTTATACAACAGGTACACTCATGGACGTTGTTAATCAGGCACAGGTACAGTCGTGGATGTAAGTTATAATGCATTTATAGGGCAGGTACACTCATGGATGTTGTAAATCAGGCACAGGTACTGTCGTGGATGTAAGTTATAATGCATTTATTCGACAGGTACAGTCATGGATCTTGTTAATCAGGCACAGGTACAGTCGTGGATGTACGTTATAATGCATTTATAGGACAGGTACACTCATGGATGTTGTTAATCAGGCACAGGTACAGTCGTGGATATAAGTAATAATGCATTTATAGGACAGGTACAGTCATGGTACAGTCGTGGATGTAAGTTATAATGCATTTATACGACAGGTACACTCATGAATGTTGTTAATCAGGCACAGGTACAGTCGTGGATGTAAGTTATATTGCATTTATAGGAGTACACTAATGGATGTTGTTAATCAGGCACAGGTACAGTCGTGGATGTAAGTTATATTGCATCTATAAGACAGGTCTAGTCATGGTAGTTTTTGATGAGGCATAGGTACAGTTACAGATGTTAAAAATTTGTTTTTTAAGACCGGTACAGGTGGATGTGAATAATAGAATTGAATTCATATCATGGACATGTACAGTCATTGATGTTAATTAGGTACATGTACAGGTACAGTCATGTATACTAAATATATTTTCAGTGTTTAAATGACAGATAGTAAGGATATGTAAACCACAGGTACGGTGGGTTTTTTTTAAAGGTGAAATCTCAGTTTACTCATACTAATGTACGCATCTTATTATAGTTTTTTTTAAAGGTGAAATCTCAATTTACGCGTACTAATGTACACATCTTTTTATAGTTCAAGACATAATCAGTGTTACTATTTTCTCCATTACTCCACATGCATTCTTTTTGTATAAATAAATCAACTTTTTATTTAATTATTAAGAAATTGGTTTATGTTAGCCTTACCGGTAGTGAAAACCACCTTTACTTATTTGTTTTTGATTAGCGATTACGTTGATACATAAATTTAATTTCCGTATTATAAATGATTATATTTAATATACAGTTTATGTTCATTTCCGTTTTGGAATTAACGGCGTTCCATACAGCAGGTCAGATAACCCCAGACCATTTTTTTGCTGGTAAATATACAGAAGAGAGATGTTTTCTCTAATAACAACTCATAAATATATATCTTTAATAAAAGGATAATAATCCGGAAAACATTTCTCTGATATTCCGACTTTAACATTAGAGTGCAGGTACAGTCATGGATGTCCGGTACCAGCATTGCCGAGTACAGTCGCGGATGTTAGCTGATAGACACTGTTGCCCGAAGCTGCAACGGAAGACCTACTCGTTGCTGTGCAACGAGCTCGGCTTTAGTCTATTTATAGCATTCAGCATGTGATAAACTAAAAATTGATATACTTGACTGTGATATTTCCTTTCAGAGGGCTGACAAAAATGGAAAAATGTCTCTTATTATTTTTTATTTAATGGTCAGGTGTAACGACGAAAAATGACCTTCGTCACTTATTGGCCGAGTTGTAGAACTTTGCTGTTCTACACGTGTTGTAGAATACTTGGATGACTCTGTAGAATCTGTCATTTTGGTCTTTTTACTCCGTGTTGGTTGTTAGAACTGTGCCTGTAGAATAATGACCATGATCATTTTTCATAATTGGAATAACTGATCATGAATACCAAATTTATTCCCTTTAGCCTTTTTTCGAAAGGAAGAGGGTCACGGTTACCGATCATAGTTTTTTTTTTACCGGTTTTAGCTCACCTGAGTTAAAAACAACCCAGCGCTTTTTGTGTGCCTGTTATCCATCTGTACAGCCGTTTGTTTGTAAACGTTTTACGTTCAAAAAATTTTAACTAACAAATCTTATTAATGAAAGATTATTTAAGAAATACAAAAGATTCCCCACACTTGCATACATGATTCAAAACATTTTTACTGATCATCAAATGACCCCAGAATGACCCCAGTTTGACAAACCTTTGTTCACGAAAGAATATTTTACATTAAACAATAATAGATTGTTAAACAGTTTAACAGACTAAAATACTCCATGTTTGTAACATCAAAATAAAAAAATATCCTCTCAAAATTCAAAACATGTCGTCGTAACTTTAACAGTTTTTTTGATTTCTTACATCAAGAAGAAAATTATATATACATGTAGTGTAGCTGTCTACGTTACTCATTATTTCGGTAATATGGAACGTCGCTAGGTACTGGTGAGAGACTTTTGAATAAGTCCTTCACGTACGCAGGGACAATAGCGATTCTTTATTGTGCAAACGCCTGTTAAAATAAAACAGGGCATCGGTTAGGTTTAACTTTACCGTTAAATTTGTTTAAGTCGAGTCTTAATTGTTAAGTTTGAGGCTATTTATAGCCAAGTTATTTTTTAAAGAATGCTGATTTGTTAGTATCCGATAGGCATCTTTTTCTTTTGTTGGTTTAGCGGTTTGTTCTGAGCTTCAATGTTACATATAAGATTGACAAAGTTCATAATATACCTTAAAAAAAACCCTATTCATAACTCGACCCGTTGTCTGTGAGTTATGTCAACTCAATTTAAGGTATGTAAAGCGTGTTATCAGTATTGAAACAAGTTAAAAGTTGACTTATATGTGATAAATAAATGTATTTCAATTTTGTTGTATAATTGAACAGAAATTAAATTAAACTGAGTTTCTGTGTACACATTGAATTGAACATGCACGTAGTACATGTATCATTCCGTAATACCTTCTCCTTAGTTGTTTTAGGAAATTATTTTGAAGACAGCCAAGACTGTAAGAAGCATACAAAAGATAATATATATTCTCAAGAAATGTAATATTACCGCGACAAAAAAGCGATCACACTACCCTCTCGTTAATGAAAATGAAGTAAGTTACATTTCGTATTTCGGTAGATCTTAAGGGATGCAGACCTTTTCTCATAAAGTCTTAAGATTTTGTTATACACTTGAACTTAGGAACCTTAAGCTGCCTTAATGTTTGAATACATCATTTTTTAAAATCAAACAGCCATAAATAAAAATAAATAAAAAACATCCAACACTACTTCAGTAAAGGCCCTGTCACACCAAGTTGCGTTCCCACAGCGTGTTCACGGTTTTGTAAAATTCCTGGAATCGCCGTAGGAACACAGGAACAATTCAGAAAAAATGTACAATTTTATTTGAAATTTTTACTAGTGAAGATGTCACGGCGTCCTGACGGCGACCGAGGCGTTTCTACGGAGCTCCCGCGGCGTGTAACTACGTTTCCACAGTTCTACTTGGCGATTGACTGCGCTCTCGCTGAGTATCCGCCGGGCGCTCATGACGTGCTAAGAGTTTTTACCTCGCGTCCACGGCGTGCTCAGCGCGCTGACTGCGTGCACAAGACGTTCTTTATTTATTGGTAGGTTAAATTTTAATTTGTACAATTGTATGGGAAACGAACAAGAATTTTGAACTTTACAACTAGTAAATTAATGATAAAAAACTAGTTTTTGTTTTGATGAAATAAGGTACATTGTAATTGAAACTAATTTCTAAATAATTTGTTTAAGACAAAAATCTTAGTAGACAGGTCTACAAAAAAGAACCGTTATTAGTTGTTAGAAAACATAGAAAACATGTGAAAACATCAAAACAAAATGGCATGAATTCCGTCTACGTCCTTTAATAGGTCCTGGTATATTCGCAAATGCTACTTTTAACAGTCATTCAAATCAAGTTTGAGAATACAATATCGCTTGCTATCGTACAACAGCCATTGTTCAAGTTTTTTGGTCTGGCTGACAACGCACTAGAAACGCCGTGGAAGCGCGGTATAAACGCTAATGAACGCAGAAGAAACGTCAAGAGAGCGCGATGATTGCAGCAACAGCTCTTTGGGGTCGCTGTGCGAACGCAGTAAAATAAAAAACAACTCGTTCAAACGCTGTGGATGCGCAGTGAGAGCGCGAGAGAGACGCAGTGACATCACAAAGAACTCCGAATGGTCTTTTTGCAAGCGCAATCGACTTATCATTGCGTCTATATTGCGATTAGCTTCGTTCCTTGAGCGCGCCAACGGAGCTCTCGTGGCGCTGTTGGAGATCTAACGGCGCTGTCACGGCGACCTCACTCCGTTTGTACTGCGTGTTTATCAGAACGCAGAGCCACGGCGCGTACTTTGTACATATTCAAAGTGCGCGCCGTCGCATGGCGTTCTACAATGTTCTAGGCGATCCCACTGCGACAAATGAAGATGCCGTTGCGTTGTTACGGCGCTCTAGGAGACTCTACTGCGTGTACCTTGGCGTTTTACATTATTTAAGGACGCAGCGGGATCGTTATGAGGACGCAGCCCCGGTGTGACAGGGGTTTAAATTCAAAAATTTTGTCTATCTATTTAAAAATATTACAATGCATTTTATCTCAACAAGAAGTCACGTAGTTAAACTTTCTTATCATATAGTTATACTCGACCACAACACCTGTTCCTAGTACATCGAGGTAGTGATTTACAAGTAGAATTATTATCTCAACAAGGCATACTTAAAATACTTCAAACCAGCACGGGGCACGTGTGTAAAATAATCAATTACTTCCTATTAAGTTTGATGTTTTATCCTATATTTTAAGACGTAAAATTATAATATTTCCTTAAAATTCAAACGTAACAATGTACATGTGTATTCTACCAGCAGATCTACTTCTTCTAAAAGACCAAACAAATCTCTTTTAGAAAGTTAATCTAAACGTATTATACTAGAAGTACAGCAAAGTAAAAAGTCATGAAAACATTGCAGGGAATTTCTTGAAAGATTAGATAAAGTCCATAATACATTACATTTGAATATAAGACTAATTTTTTACCTGACGCTTCCTTGTAAATCGTAGTACTGAAAACCACCTTTTATTCGCGACGACTTTATTTCGCGATTTACTTGAGATGAATTGGTTTGCGGCGACTAATTTTCGCGACCAAGCCTTATCAACACCTGCTAAAATTTGGTTTACAGTATTCGTCAATTAGGATATACAACTAACGATAATATATAGTTGGGCATTTAATTTTTAAACCAGTCATTCTCACTTTAATTTATTACAGTTATTTTGATAGGCAATGTATTATTCAATAACTGTTAATATTTGTCAGCAGCTCATGCATGCGTTTGAATTTAAAACCAAATTCAGAAACAGAATTGTGTACAACCTCCGACGGTCATAGATTCACCTTTACACTGTCGCGTCATCTTTGGATTTCTGTAAATGAATACTGTATCCAAAGGTTATAGATTATATTATAATATGGTGGAACTGGGTACGTGCATACAGAATTAATGGTTTTGTTGTACATGTAGATGGGTGATTTTTAGTCATCCCTGTCAGATGCTCAAATACGTGTATAGGTGATTCTGTAAGCTGATAACACCAAACAAGATTTTTCTGAAATAAAGGAACCTCTACCTGGAGTAGCTGCAGATTTATGGCTCTAGCTAAAAAATCTCTAACGTATGCTATTAGGCTGCTAGGAACAACATCGTCATGAAACTTCCAACTTTTTATTGGCTATTCACTACCAAAATTGCTATATTATATGATTCAGCGACGAATTGATACAGACATATGAAATTCGGTGTTATCAAGCGAAGATTTTAGTTTGAAGCCATAGCCGAACAAATTGAGAAACGCGATATTTCATTGGACGATCTATTTTTAGTCCAATGTAGAGAAAATCAAATGTTATATTGACCTCCTAGGTCAAGTGCAGGTGAATATAACGTTTTATTTTTTCTAGATGATATCAGCCAATCAGAGAGCTGGGAATTAATCAATCATATAATAAAGTAAAAGATTTTACAAAATAAAATGGTTAAAAACAATATGTCCTACGGATATCTCCTTTATAAGCTACAATAAATATGAACAATAACCTACAGAAAAAATCAAAGTCAAAGAAATAATGACAACTGTAGATAGAGAAAATGACATCACAATTACATATATTACAAGTATGTAATTTTAAAATATATTACTTTGAGTTTTCACAGTGAAAAAAAAATATTGACATTTAAGCCACAATGTTAAATGAGTGCAACTGCATATGAACTGTCAGTCATTCAAATACATCAAGTACAGTGTAATGTCACATGCTTATTAAATTGAAAACAAATTATAATATCTATTCTTATTGGAATTCTTGATGAAGAGTTTATCCTTGCAGAAAAAAAATATAATTGAAATAAACTGTCTAAGCTTAAGTATCGTTGTATTATTTAACAGCTTTTGTTTTATTAACTGTTTATATAATACTGAGAAATCCCAAGCTACTTATTTGCAAAAACGCTTAACCTGAAATGCCCATAAGTATTACGGTTAGATAGAAAGAATATCAATTTCTTAGAGATTTGATAAACTGTCATCAGTACCATGTTTTATGAGTTGTTTACATAAATCAAAATATTAATATAATATATATCAAACTAATTGTGACGAGTGTCATATTATTTTATAAACACAGTGCTTAGCTTATATGAAAATACAATGTTTCATTTTTATTAAGAAATCTGAAATTGTATTAATTCTGGTTTAATTAATGTTTAAAAGATATAGCATTACTAAATCGGTTTAAGGTAAACAAATTCTTGGATACTCACAATTACTATTAGGGTTTTTTTTTTTTTTTTAATGATGTGGTTTATATATGCTTCACTTAAAATGTTTCGATATGGAAAAGTAGATACACTCTGTTTTGTATCACCAGTTTAACTTTGCTTGGTATTGTCTCCATTGTTCTTCATCGATTTCTAAAACAGGTTTTATGTCGCCTTGTGCAACAATAGTTGTCTTGTTTTTTTTCTTTAACCCATGTCTTTAATTCTTCAGGCTTGGACAATTCAAGCAGTTTATCAAAATGATAGGTTCCAAACACAATAAGAGTCATTCTCTTTATGACGTCATGTTGTTATCTATAAACAGACGCCCCTGGTACCTTGTTTACAAACTCCATGGGTATTAAGGAAACAATATACTCTCCGCTCCTGTCACTCCTTTTAGGCTTATTTCTAGAGTATAAAACCTCCTCAGTATAACTTGTTTCTCCTGTTACTTCAGTTCCAGTAATTTCGATTTGTTCTCTTCCCCGTTTAGTCTCCTTCCCAGTGGAATCACAGTTGCACAACTTCAGTATTTGAAATAGCATGCAGTGTTGGTTGTTTACATCTATCTCCATTTGATTAAGACTCATATACACCAACATAAGAAACTTATTTTTATCATCAAGTCGGTGCATCTTTTCTAAATACGACATTAAATATCCTAGAGGACGATTACAAAATAACACCGGAGTCTTTTGAAATTCACTGCATCTACTTATATCTGGGTATCCTAAGGAATTTTCAAGGCCTCTCGTTGCCAAATTTTCAACTTTACTGAAGTCTTCATTCGGACAGAATGTTTCAAACTGTGAAGATGGGATTTGAGTCCGATCTCCTTTTGTTAGGCTCTTTGATAGATCTATAAATTTTGTGTCATTTTGTGCCAGAAGGAATACAGATTCAAATTCAGTGAGAGTTTTTCAATCATCTAATTTAAAGATTATGAACGCTTTCGAATCTGATTTTGAAGAGGACATATTTAAGCAATTTATAGATCGTTCTTCTTATTAGTACCTTCTCTGCATGCAATATTCCTTTAGAAAGTCATTGGTCCAAGATAATAGGTTCATACTGTTTATTAGCGTCAAATGTTAAAAGGTCGCTGATTATTATAGGTGATGATTTTGTGACAGCCACGTAAACCTGTTTAGCTATTGACGTTCTCCCTGACCCCCATTGTCCTGCGAAACCGAGTATTTTTCCACAATTGTTTAAAAATCTTACTCCTTCGTGGAAGGCTGATGTTTTAAAAAAGGGTTTCTCCAACCCAGTTAACTCTAGTTTAGTCAAGACAAAATATATATTTATACATTTTAATGCAAGAAGGTACATGTAGATATATAAAGTATACATTAATATCAATGTTATGGAATTAAATATACCTTTAAGCAAAGGTATTTCTTCATCTCTTTCTTTGTTTTGTCCTACAACATAATACAATAAGACACTTGATTATCAGTTTATTTACTATAATGTCTTGAAAAAATAACAATAGTGATGACGTTATAAAAAATAAGGTTTAAATAAAAAAGTATCAAAATCAATTTTTCTCTGTTTACTCAAAACCCAAACTGCATCTTTATATTGACATCGTTTTCTCTCATTGACATCAGTTGCTTTCAAACTCCATGAATACAAACGCTTTCAACATAAACAGCATTAAAAACTCAGGGTTTTACAAGGGGAGATAATTTCCCCTCTCCTTTTTTTCCTCTAAGTCAATGATTGCGAAATGGAATTTTTAAGTAATGAAAATACACCAATTGAATTACAAGAGCTCTCCTTATTTTTACTGATGTACGCAGATGACATGGTTATTTTTTCTCTGTCTGCTTCTGACTTACAGTCAATGTTGAATACATTAGAAAATAATACAGAGAAATGGTCGTCACCCGTTAATGTAAACAAAACAAAAATTATGGTTTTCAGAAATGGGGGAATTTTATGAAGAGAAGATGTGTGGTTTTATAAGTGTGAACAAATTGAAGTAGTGAACAGTTTTTTGCCATCTCGGACTTTTGTTGATTTACAATGGCAAATTTCATGTTATGCAAAAACAATTGCCATTACAATGTATGAAGGCGCTTTTTACACTGAAAAGGAAATGTTGTAATATGAGTCTTAATTATACTACGCTCTTGTCTCTTTTTGATACTTATGTAGGAAGCATTGCTTACTACGGTTGTGAAGTCTGGGACTTTCATTCTGCCCCAGATATAGAAAAAAAGCATCTTAATTATTGTTAAAACATACTGAATGATAAAAGGTCCACCTCTCATGCAGCTATTTATTGTGAATTGGGCAGAATGCCTCTGCAATGTGTTAGAAAAATACGTATTTTAAGATAACGGATGAAACTTTTATCATCAAAATATTGTATTTTGAATTCATGTTATGATAATATGCATAATGAAACTTTATGTGAAAACAAATGTAAAAAAAAAAATTGGCTGCGGATAAGAACATGTTATCAAGTATTGGACTAATGAACTTATGGGGAAATCACTTTTTTGAAAAGCCAGAATTTATTTTAACAGTTGCCAAGCAACGTATTTTTGATAATTATAAACAGTCTCTACTAGCTGATATAAATGCCTCTTCTAAATGTACAATCTATAAATATCTAATTGATCATTGTACTTTGCAGTCATATCTGACAAAAAGAAGTCCCTTACAACATAAAAAACTTATATGTAAATTAAGATTATCATCTCATTGTCTTACCGTCGAAACTGGTAGATACAACAATATTCCATTAGAAAGACGTTTATGTCCTTTATGTACTTCAGAGATTAGAAGATGAATATCATTTTATATTGAAATGTCCCTTTTATTGTAATTTAAGAGAAAAATTCCTTAAGCAGTTTTACTATATTAAACCCTCTGTCTTTAAATTAATTCAACTATTGTCAACCCAAAATGTAAAAGATTTGTGCAATTTAGGTAAATACATTAAGAATGCTTTTGTTATCAGAAAACTCCATGTATAAACTTGCCATTTTTAAATGACCCGTTTATATGTATATTAACATGTGTATATTAATTGTCTTGTATATGTCTATCAGCTGTGCAGCTGTTGACCAATAAACAATACAATACAATGCAATACAATACAATACCCTGCTGACGAAGCTATCACGCATCAATGAACATGTAATTTGACCAATTGAAATTCGTAACTAAATTTTAAGTATGAAAGAAAATCATCTAGTGGGTTAATTATAACCTCTGGTAAACAAAAAGAAGTTTTTTGTTAAAATGTGATTATACATTTAAGGGCAAAATTATGCACTCTAAGTTGACAAATATTCCTTTTTTTTCAAACAAAAAAAATTACTTCTCTCATATAAGGTTATAGTATTGAAAGTGTATATAGCGATGTTTATATTCGTTTTTAAAACTATTTATTTATAAACCCAGTGAAAATAACTTACTTCTTCTGTAAATATATATACAATACACGATTAAACACACTGCAAGGAAAACAATGAACAAAGAGAGAGCTACTCCAATATATATCACTGGCGTCGATGAAACAGCTTCGTTTGAAACACTAAAGTAAAATACAGGCAATTAATTGAAAATAGCATCACTTAATTTAATATGAAACCGAACGAATTCGATCATATTGCTTATGTTTCAGATCTAACTATAAACTTTTTACATAATTATTTGTACCTTTATTCAAATTTAATTTCTCAAACGTAAATGGGTAAACTCAAAACTCTAACTAGCTTGTACTCTGATGACTTCAATAACATTATAACTATAAATCACGGCAAGAGAAAATGATAAAAAGAACATAAAATACTGAAAATACAAAGTGCTTATATATGGTATAAAGTCAGATCTTCACAGCGTCAATTTATAAGGGTTTCTCTAACAAACGTAGCTTCAAAAATGTTATCTGAATTAATTCAGTCAGAAAGCATGGAACCTATTACGAGTAATTGCTATTCGAAACAACAAAGAAATGGAGAGAGAAAGGTCCAAAGGAAAAAAGAAGTATTTATAGCTTTTAATAAGCGCACAGAGGCTATTTTACCGTTTCAGTAAAGTATGATGTTTACTATAACTGTACTAGTTATTTCCATTGAAAACAAGTATACTAGTAGGAAATGTTGATGGCAGTGTTTGATTGTTCTTCCCACCTTCTCCCTATTCAATCCACAGTAAGACATTAAACATTCACAGAGCTGCCGTTATTTATATACTGTTCATAATATATTTTTAAAAGATAGCTTTATGACTTTTCGCCCTTTTACAACTGCAAACGGTTTCGCCCCGTCTTGAATTCGCCCAGATGCAGTTGTGTTAACAGATATTATTTGCGATATAGAATTCGTCCAGTCTTAAATTCAGTCTTAAAAGTCTGGCAACGAGGGCGAAAGGAGCGATAAAAAAACACGGGGGCGAATATGTCCGCCTTTTGAAAGCTTTTGAGAAGAAAATAAATCAGTTTTCCGTAAAATAAAAGAAGCTAAACATTAAGACCAGGTATTAATTTTTCAAACTCTTGCTCTTGACTTACAGTTGTTAAAAGTAAAATTCTTTGATTAATGTCAAACCCCACTCTTTCAAAAATTTGAATTAATTGGATTCAGATAGAAAAATTACCTTAAAGAGCAATCGGACCATACTAGCAAGCAAAACATTGTCCCTCAACACCCCCCCCCCCACCCCGGCCTGTTAAAAATTGTAGATCCATGTATATTCTTTTTTAGTTTGCATTTTTCTTTTTTTTAAAAACGTAATCAGTGGAAATATATATAAGGACATGAAATGATAATTCATTAACATCTAGAAATTATTTAAATACTCACAGTAATTGTATCATGATAAATGAATTAAAAAAACCCTCACTTTTCACCACCAGAATACGTTTTATTCAAACATACAGGATCTGAAAAGTTATATGAAACATATACTGTGCAAATGCTTGCCGACAAAATATAATAACCAACTTATCATAAAACGGTATCACACCCCGAGTGATCGGTAGCATTAACAAAGATAAACATTTAATTATCTCTTCAATGTGTAATATTTCCATTTACAAATATGATTTTGTATTAAACTACTGAAAAGCAAAACATATATTTCTCTGTGAACCTTTTTTTTTGGGGGGGGGGGGGTCAAAACGTCATATTTCAGACGTCACAAAGATCATTGGAAGCGCTTATGGTGTTACAAAATGTAAAATTACGATAAATACAAATGCAAAGCTATGTTTGTCGTTCGTGTGGTTTGTCTTTCTCAAACGTACATGTAAATATCAAATTTTCTGAGAAACTCATCAGGTGTCACTGGATTTGATCAACTGAGTTCATATATTGATTAACATTGCTGTTCATTTCTTAGTAATTGCATGTTTCAATATCACTGTCTTTGATAACAATAATTACATGTATCAAATTTGTAACGTAGAGTCTAATACATTTCATTAACGGCGCAAATAGCTTAGTGTGATTTTCCATATCAAACAAATGTTGTAGTTCTATCCATACCCACTATAATGTGATAAAAACCTTCGGACTTTATTGGATTTGGTAAGCACCACCGTATTTGATCACCTTATAATACTCAAAGAATTATTTGTTATTCCTTAAATAATTATTAGCGTTTAATTATGAATCAACAGTATGCAAACACTAATGCATAAGTGGGTATAAATAAAATTATAGTGGGTATAGATAGAACATCAATATTTATATAATATCAAAAATCATTTAAAATACTGTTTAAAAAGGAACCTGTCTAAGATATTCTCACATTTGTAGACTTCATTTGACAGAAATAATGCGTCTGGACACAATCCGGTGGACTCATTACATGGAACTATGTTGAGAGTGTTGGCACCGGTGTTGTATTCTGGACAATAGAAATAACGATTTCAAGCGCAAATAGCAAATTTTCTTCACTATTTTAGCTCTTTTTGTTTTTGCACTTATTTGAATGAAATAGACTTTTTCCCTAAATACCTGGTTGGAGGTGAATAATTATCGCGTTTAAGAGGTAGACTATCAGAAGTATAGATGCTAGAAACATTTGATGACTGGTTCGCAACTAAAGATATTCGGGACGAAGAGAATCTCGCGAACCACGCAAAAATTATCGCACGCAAATAAATGTTGGTTTACATATTTGCTATAAGGAATCATTCTGTGAGTAAAATGAAGCGTTATATGTATATACATTCGGGTCTGTAAATATTCAACATACCCGACACGTATCTTTATTCCAATAAAACTCAAAGAAAGATTTCTTAGGTGAAAACTCTATATGCATTTCAAGTTATTGAACATTTCATATCTATTACATATACAAATCTTGTAAGTAGAAAACATTTTCTTTTAATCCATTGTATTTGCGTTATTTTTTAGGAATAATAAAATCAACTGCTAAGGGAAAAAATTAAGATATATCAAAATTAGCCAAGATATCTTCTTAACTAAGTATTAGCAAAATTGATAATTATGTGCAGCGCTTTTTTTACCCACTGATATATTGATCTTATACTTTCAGTCTAAAGATAAGTTTAAAAAATAATTTGTTATATCAGAAAGACTGTGAGGGGTCCACAGTTATCAGTGATGAAACAATAAAACTATAAATTATAAAATTGAAACTGATTGAAGTTGATAAGGAAATCAAATGTAAAGAAATTGTTCCTGTTATACAAGGTTTCGGTTTCGTTTCTATTAATACCTCGGTTTTAAAACCAGCAAGAGAACACAAAATGTACACACAAATAAGTCTAAATCTGACTAACAATGGGTAATATATCAAGCATAGTAACAATCAATGATTTACAGATAGAGACATAAGGAAGAACTACTTATATTGTACAAACTGAATTTTTTCTATACTTACTTGGATTGACCCAGACAGGCTGTACACATATTTCTCCTAATCTTTTATTTTCGTCTGAGGTGCAATGGTAGACTCTCTCAGGACTGGAACATTGAAATAAGATTGCATCCTGTTTCCAAACAGATTTTTCTAAAGCACATAGACCTTTCCTTAGCTTAAACATGGTCAGTAGTGATGACTAGCCCAAACACAGCTCGTCCGGTAAATAAAAACGCGCTTGCGTAGCTGGGTCACGTTAGAGTCAAAAGTCGATAATCAATAGATAGAAAATTACTTACTATTCATTATTCTAATAGCGAGTGGTTTTCTATGCTTTGTTTATTATTACAAAAGATTTTTATTATACATGTACATTAATTTCAAATACATGTAAACTATTTTTTCATCAAAGGAAACAGCTAAAAATAAAAGATGTTGCTTGCAGATCTAGAAGTGACAAGACCAGTGACATCTTTTAGCTAGTCTGGGGGAAATTGTAGCCATTACGTCATTTGTAGGAAAAGAATACTGAAACAGGCCAGCTAACCTGTAAATGAAATTGGAATAAGTCGATCTTTAATATTCTGTTACATATAAAAACTTTCATGATCATGTACAGTTAACCTGCTCAAATCAGTGAATTTAATACAACTCTTATATGAAAAAGTAATATTTAAGGGACTCTATTTTCTACTTCACTTCTTTTATCCGCAAAAAATATTTCTTTCTTATCCATAAAAAAACACAAAGACAATACCTATGATGAAGAGATATTAGATATTAGTTGTGTACTCAGCTCGAAATAACAATGCTCATTCATTAATTTAAATATCTTAATTAAGAGAAACTAAAAGTTTGGATTTTATGTTATCTTACACATAACCATCTTTCACATTCTCCGATATCAATCTACAGTATATCTTAAATAACCTATTAGGAACTAAATTGTTTGCAGCCGACGTTGCTTCACCACTTCGTAATGAATGAAGAACAAATTTGTCTTTTTCAACTCCGATGCTTTCGAAACTGGATTTAAACAGTTCTCTCACTCTAGAGTATGGAAAGGACTGTTTTTTTTTTTTTGTTAGTTCTTGCAATATAAAGTTTGTTACCTTCTCTGTCTATATCTGTCTTCTTCTCGGGATGAAGAGCTCTACATGAGATGAACAGAACCATATGTACTAAAAACGAATGCTGACAAGCTTGTTAAACCTAAAACATCTCCTGCAAAAGCTAAACTAAACATGCAGTACATTCTTAATTTTGCCAATTCTTGAGAATTCCCAAAATGTGTTTACAACATTTTCACTACTTCAATTGTAACAGGTTTTTACTTTTTGATTGGCATTGACAATTTCATCTTGCATCTTCAATCGTAAAAACTTTTCTTTACATGGATTTTTAACAAGAATGAAATCGTGTTTTCGTGATATTCTAAAGAAATTAAAATTGAGAACTGAAAAAGAAATATTTTTCTGTACCAAAAAAGAAATTTACAAAACTACTAAAAAAGCATATGCAGGTAAAGCTGAAAATTTGTAAAGGCGACACCAATCTTAGAATCTAAGAAAACAATAACCAGTATATACATGATCACTTGCAAATGATTCTTTCTGGTAACACATACTCTTTTAAAAATATCTTGTGGTAAAAACATACAATTTAATTTCCAAAATATGAACTCAACAATGGTTTCATTTGATAACTGAAAAAATATGTCCCAAGCCCTTTTTTAACATATAGACAAATGCATGTGTCTTCTCATAAATCTAGACAAATATCCAAACCTTGCACAAAATAATATGATTTTTCCTGTAGGTTTTGCTAGTAATCTTGCGGATACGAAAAAATTAAAATTCTCAAGATTTTCTCTCAATGTAATAAGATTTTCTAACATAATATTCTGCAATTCTATAGTATATCTCTCTAGATTCCATCTAAATACTAGCCAATCAAAGCTTTGGACCGGTGCCCATAACGACCTTTCCTCGTTAACAACAAACCCTGCCTTAACAAGTGTACCAAAAGTGTAACAAAAATTGAAGCTTTTGATCAATTGTAATAATTTTCTGCAAAACAAAACCTATCATCAAGATATAAAACAATGTGAATACCCCCTGTCTCTCTCTCTCTCTCTCTCTCTCTCTCTCAAAATCTTACCAAATTTCTACTAATTTTTGTAAAAAACAAGAGGCCAAGTGGCCTTAACGGTCACCTGAGTACCATAGCCCATACACAAAATTGTCGAGAAGTCTCATAAATGCATTTAATTGAGTTTCATAATGGATTAGAAGATTATAATAATGTAATGACATCCACCTCCCAGCCTGAAATCTCTTAACCCTATAGTTTAGCACAAGACTTGAAGCTCTTAACAGAATGTATGACATACTATAGAAGAGGTGCCCAGATTCCATTCAATTTATTTATCCCACATATGTTAACTTACAAAATAGGTTTTATGTTTATATGTTTTCAAAGATAAACTAAAACAAGGTGGCTTGTATACTACTTATTACTTTACTATTAACAAGTCTATTTGTTTATCTTAAAAAATTTAAAAACTGTTTTTGTTTCAAATGATAAAATATTTGCATAACTATTTTGATCATACAACTTTATAATTACATTCTATTTAATGATTTATTACTAAATATGAACAAGCCAAGGAAGATAACTCCATTATGAAGAAACAAGGGAAGATAACTCTATTAACTGTTATAATCCTCTTCCCTGAACTCTTTTCAAATGCTTTCACAATATCTAATCAATAACTTTGATGGGCAGCTTCATTATTTTTCTATATTCAATGATTAATTACTAAATATGAACAAGCCAAGGAAGATAACTCCATTAGGAAGAACAAAGGGAAAATAACTCCATCAACTATTTAACCCCCCCCCCCCCCTTTCAACTCTCTCCAAATGCTCTCCAAATGCTAGGTCCTGAACCCTGACTTAGGGGTCATGAATTTCACAATTTAGGTAGAGGAGTTCATAACCATGCATTCAGTTTTTTGTGCACATGTGTGGGAGTAAAGAGTTTTAAGATTTAATACATTTTTACTATATGGCTATATTGGTCCTACCCTAGGGCCTAAACCCCTGTCCCAGGGGTCATGAATTTCACAATTTAGGTAGAAGACTTCATGGACATCATATCCATGCATTTAGTTTTTCACAAATATATACAGGAGTATAGAAGAAGATTTTCTAAGATTTAATACATTTTTACTATATGGCTATATTGGCCCCACCCTATGTCCTAAACCCCTGTCCCAGGGACCATAAATTTCACAATTTAGGTAGAAGACTTCATGGACATCATATCCATGCATTTAGTTTTTAACAAATATCTATGGGAGTAGAGAAGAAGATTTTCTAAAATTTAATACATTTTTACTATATGGCCATTTTGGCCCCACCCTTGAGCCTGAACCCCTGACCCAGGGACCATAAATTTCACAATTTTGGTAGAGGGCTTCATGGACATCATATCCATGCATTTAGTTTTTAACAAATATCTATGGGAGTAGAGAAGAAGATTTTCTAAGATTTAATACATTTTTACTATATGGCCATATTGGCCCCACCCTAGAGCCTGAACCCCTGACCCAGGGGCCATGAATTTCACAATTTTGGTAGAGGGCTTCATGGACATCATAACCATGCAATCAGTTTTTTCCTCACATGTGTGGGAGTAGAGAAGAAGATTTTTGAAAATTTGACTGTTTTTTGCATATTTGGCCCCACCTGTGGCACCCTGGGGGTGGTAGAGCCACCAATTTCACAATTTACATTCCTCTTACCGTAGAGATGCTTCACACCAAAAATGGAAACAATTGGCCTTGTAGTTTTTAAGAAGAAGTTTAAAATGTAAATTTTTAACGCACGACGCACGACGCACGACGACGGACGAAAACAGATAGCAATAGGTCACCTGAGTTTACTCAGGTGACCTAAAAAAAAAAAAAGAAGAAGAAGAGCCGAAGATAAACCAAATGGTAAAGAAGTAAATAAGTAAAACAGTAAATTAAAAAATTACGTAAAATTTCCCTGATCACGAAAATCCAAAATATTTGTACATGTACATTGAAGGGATTTAAATCAATATGATGAAATCCAGAAAACATGTCAAACTTAAACATGATACCATCTTTTTGTACAAAGTCTAACGCTTCTTTGATGCCCTCAAGTTTAAAATTGTACAAAATGACATACTGATTAACGTGTCTCAAATCTAAAATTAAACGCTCTTTGCCCTTTGCATTAACAGACACTGTTAGAGGCTTTACGACATGCAGAACATCAATTACCTGTAAAATAATGCCATTTTTTTAAAAACAAATCTTCGATACTCGAAGAAAAAGATTAGAATGACATATGGCTGAGTTGTTCTTGTTGCAAAACTTGGAATCAGGATATTGGAAAAAATGACACTATGTATCCTGAAAAGATAATATTTGAATTTGTATCACTGACATTAAGAACATTCTTCCAAAAATCTACATGCTTACTAAATTGAACCTTAATATTCACATTTTTTGAAATGATTTCCCTTGAATTCAGCTTCACATTTTAAAATTTCTAAAGAGCTGCTCACCAAATCATCTTGTAACTGTTAACCTTGTCTACTTGGTTTTCTGGAGACGTGACCCTCGCTGAAACAGTAGAAGCACACCATAGACTTGGGAAAGTAGAATCTTGGGTTTGGCTCGGATCCTGGCCAAATCCTAAGGTAAACCCCCGGTGCTGACTGGGGGTAACCGTATCCAGTGTTGAAAAAGTGTCACACAGCTTCTGTTTTGTCGACAAGAATATATCATTCCGCATGACTGCGCTTTACCCTGAATCGTTGTCCTCTCATATGGCTTCTTGTCTTTACTCTATTTTCTGCGGTAAAGCTGAACACCGCTCGTAAATAGGCATCGTCACACGGATACTTGGTATATAAACCCTTCGATTTCGTTACACCCGATTGCACACCTGAAACTCGTTGCCGATGTATAGTATTCATTTCGTTGTCTTTGGATTTTATGCCTTTATTTCTTATTTTATGTGCATATTCTGTTTTTAAATAATGCATTTACCTGTTTATTTGATGTTAGTATCCTCTTTGCTTGAAAAAGTAGTAAAATTTGATAATTTCATCGCGACTGAGTAACACGGCGAGGCAAGATGTACGTTCACAGTTGTGAGACCTCTACAGCGAAATATTTTAAACTGTTAAGAGGTTTGCGGCTGATATAGGGGTTGTAGGGGTAGCGTTGATGAAAGAGAAATATGGCAGACAGTGCCTATTTACGAGCGATGTTTACCTTCAAATTGATTCTGTTTTTTTGAGCTTAGCCACTTCATCTGGACCATCAATAAGATCATCACCCAAATATTCCTCCAACGTATCCCACCCATCCGCTATCTTTACGTTGGAGTTGCCCTCCGATAGTCTGTCGTTGGCCTGCTTCAGGATTTCACGGGCGTCCTCGATTCTACATGTACCAATTCTCTGATAATCATCTGCTAACTGTAATTCTGAAAGATTCCGAATACCTAATTTTCGTCTAATGTCCGAGGCCTGTTCCTCCAATTCCTGCTTAAAATTGGCTCTTTTGTCTCTCAAAACTGATTTTAGTCTTGTAGAAAAAAGACTTTATATGCTTCATCTATATGGAAATAGTTCTGTCCCTAGAATCCTCGACGTGCCGCTCGTGTTCTTGTGGTCTACCTTCGTTTTCAATATCCAAACTGGTCATGCTTGCTGTTTTTTTAGTTGAGTACTAACTCGAATGACTTTATACTCCGAGATAGAACTTAAATTCACCTTGACCGAAACACAAAGAAATAAATACGCAATATTTTTACTCCTAATACTGGTACTACATATTTCTCATGAAAATGAAAAGAAATTTAAGTTCAACGACCATATTTCCAAAGTAAAACATTCATACTTTGTCAGGATAGGGCTCAGGAATAGACTTAATGACCTTGAAACAGAAATCAAATCAAATAAGTCAATTTCATATTATACGGTTGAACAAGAGCATCTTTATATATCCGGTAGGCCTACGTGGGTATCTGATATTTGAACACTAGGATTACAATTACGATTAGGATGACCATTTGAAAGTTGTTAAAGAAAACAGACAAACCATGCAGCATGTTCGAACTATAAAGTTGGGTTGTTTACAAGTATATGCATGAGACATACCTTTACATGTAATTGTAAATCATTAATGATTTAAAATAATTGTACTATTAAAAACGTGTCGTGTTTATGTAATTTTATTTTTCACAATACGTAGATGAATTATTACAGCTTCTGAGATAAAAGTTGTCTTTTAAGGATATTTTGTTCATGATATTTGTCTTATATTAAATGAGAAGTTTTTGTTAAGTCAAATATTTTATAGCTCTCTTAAGAATTTAATTACATATTTTATTTGTTATGTATTTGTAAATATTTTCAGTCATTAAATTTTTTTTGATTTTTTCGTTTGGTTGTATCTGGCAAAGTAATCCAGCAATTCTAAAAGAATCTATGAGCGAAGGTTAACTAAGGATCAATCATGCACTACATGTACCCCCTCCTACCCCAGCCACCTCTGGTAAACCTCTGGTAAACTTAACAATAGGACTAAATTGAACTTAATTTGTAAAATATTCAATAATAAGCATTCAATGCTGATATATATATTCATATCGATGTTTATTTGTATAAAGTATTTGTGTATCGTCTCTGTAAAGCTATTATATATGTTCTTAGTCAGGTATATAAACATATTTGGAATAGCCATATTAATATGTTATTTAGTTTGCTTCCGCGACTAAAAATATAGTGCCAGAAACTTTGTCGAGAAAAAAATTTTTTACTTACAAAAAGATCTGATTTAACGATTATTTTTTCATAAGTGTAAAAATATTGATTTTGTATTTTGAGATTATCCCTGTAACGTCACATTGGTCATGCTATGTTTTATGTGAACCCCGTATTTTGTAAAACAGTCCTTCCGAGAGTTTCAATAAAGACACACGTGTTTCAGAAACTTGAGGAACAGCGTTCTTATATTTTCCAACGCCCGAAAATATTACATGGTGTCAGAAGTGGGATGGAAGGAATACCACCACCTGTGATGGACTGGGAGTCCATAAACCTTCCGCAGACCTGAAGAAAATTCCAGTAGCACGCTCAACTGATATTCCGCGGCCCCCTCAACAGTAAAGATAAGGAGGAACAATGTTCATACTTACTTCTGTGGGTCAAAGACAAAGGAAGAGACATGTTTAACTCTTGGGATATTTCTGTCGATGACAGTAAGAAATTCGACAGTCTTCATGAACACTTTAAGAATCACGTGCAAAACTAAACCCTTTGTTCGCCCATTATGAAATTAAAAACGAAGTTCAGGGTAAAAAACCTTTGACCAGTTTGTCATAAAACTTAAACTTCTGAGCAAAGATTGCTCTTACATGCGGACGAGATGATCCAAGACCGCATAGTATTTCGCGTAGCATCCCCCAAAATAAGGGAAAAGTTTATCAACGTAGGCAGAGACCTTACGCTTGACAAAGCCATTGAGATTGGCCAGAATTTTGAATACTCTCAGGAGCAACTGAAGTCTATGGGAAACAACTCGCCTGATGTTCACGCCATCCAAGCTAACAGACGATCCGCATCTGAACCGGCACACGGATCCAGTCGTCACAACCCTCCGAAGGCAAACCTGGATCCGCTCTGTCTCAACAGAATTTCAAGGGACACAACGAGAAGCGATTTCAACAAAGATCCGCGTAGAACGCGAGTGAGAAATGCAGGAACTGTGGCAGGTTGCAAGATGAACATCAGACTTGTCCTATTAAAGGCAAAAGATGTGAAACTTGTAATAGGTGGAATCACTTTGCGGCCATGTGCCGATCTACCTTTAGTGTTAATGAGGTAAACACACAATTAGATCCAAGGGGTGGGGTCGAAAGCACAGACCAGACATTCAGATACATTGTACTTAGACCTAGGCCCGGGAAGGGTCCCTATTAAATTCAAACTTGATATTGGGTCACATGTCAACATGTTACCTGTAAGGTTATTCAAGGGTATTGGTTCTTTAAGCAGCCATGAAAATATCTATATAATTTCAGTAAAAGAAAGTTGAAAAACCCAGGGGGAACAAAAACTCTGATGTGCGCACGGGAATCGGGTGAGGGAGGTTGACTTTTTCTTTGTAGAAACTGACTTCGTACCCATACTTGTGCTACATCATGCGTTGATTTTGAGTTTATAAAGATAGCCATGGCAATCGAGTCCCTCTCTCCGACTTAACTGACCCAGGTAACGCGCAAACATTTAGACAATAAATTTGTCTTTTCTGAGTATAAAGACGTAGTCGAGGGCATAGGGCTATTTTCTGGCGAACGCGACATTCGCATAGACGAAAACGCAACTCCGGTCGTAAATGATCCGTGACTGATCTCGTTCGCATATACGCGAGAAACTGCAGATAGAACTTGAGCGCATGGAAAAAAGTGAAGTTATTACTAGGGCCACTGAGCCGACTTAATGGGTCAACTCTCTTGCCATTACTGGAAAACCCGGTTCTGGCAAGCTGCGAGTATGCCTTGACCCTCGCGATCTCAATCAAGCAATTTAACGTCCTCACTACCCTATAAAAACTTTAAAGGATATAATTTCGAACTTAACAAGTGTTCGATAATTCTCAAATCTTGACGCGCGAAAAGTCGTCGCATTTGCCTTCTTTTAACACGCTTTCGGTAGTTACCAATTTCTGCGCATGTCCTTTGACATCAGATCTGCCCAAGACGATTTCAGCGCAAAATATACGAGATCTATGAAGGTCTGTAGGGCATCACAACACTTGTCGATGATTTTCTAGTTTATGGAAAACGCGCGAGGAGCACGAAACGAATATACGAAATGTCTTGACGCCATCTGGGTCAAGGATATCTTGACTAGATCCCCTGGTCCGGTTCTAGCGAACTATGATCCTGAAAAACCCGTCACACTGCAGATCGATGCATCCAAGTACGGACTTTTGCGTAGTTTTATACTTTACGGTTAAAACAGACCATAGGCCCCTCATCTGTTTAGGCTGCAGACCCCGCGAGTCTACAACGAATGGTTTTGCAGCTTACCACATCGATATTTACTCACAAAGCCGGCAAAGAACTACCGGTAGTTGATGCACTTTCGCGTAAGCTTCTTAGCAACACTTACCCAGAGATCTCTGATAGCATGGACGCGTTAGTACACAGTGTCTTGTCAAACATTCTGCTCAACGTCACGCGACTAGATGAGATACGCGTCATCATGTCTCTAGCTGAAGCGCACCATTATGAGTGATTGGCCAGACAACCAGAGCGACTGTTCCCCGTTAGTCAAAGAATTTTGGAACTTTCGCGACGAGCTAAGCGTAGCTAATGACCTGATAGTCAAGGGCAACCGTATTTTTGTTCCGAAGGGACAAAGGCAGACTATGCTTGAACGCATACCCACCGTTCACATTGGTGTTACAAAATGCACCGAAAAGGCGCACAATATTCTGTTTTGGCATTGAGAAAATGGTATTCAGAAGTAATACATGTCTTGAAAAGCGCAACGCTAACCCCAAGGAACATCTTATGCCTCATGAGGTCCCTGAGCGTCCCTGGCAGGTAGTAGCCACTGATTTGTTCAATTGGGATGGACAAGATTTTGTTACCATAGCTGACTATTACAAATCATACTTTGAGGTATACCCTCTCCGAAATACTTTGGCAGGTACAACCGTTCAACAAATCAAAGTTGCATTCTCCCACCATTGGATACCAGAAAAACTTGTATCTGATAAGGGACCCCAGTATTCTTGCGATAAGTTTAGTAAGTTTAGTAAACAGTACGGATTTATTCACGCGACGTCAAACACAACTCACGCGCAGTCCAATGGTCTCGCCGAGAAGAAAGGAGGGCATATTGCTCTGCTGATGTCTGTCTGTCCTTCGGACGGTCCATCATCAGTTTCCGTTCATTTTTCTTCGCAGAGGTTGCACCTACTGAATTGAAATTTGGTATACAGATGTATCATTACAATATCTAGATTAAGTTTGATTTTGGGTATGATCGAGCAATTTTTGACAGAGATACTCCGAAAAATTCCAATTATTTGCAGTTTCCTTTCATTTTCTTTGCAGAGGTCTTAAAGGGAGGGGGACATAAGTGTTACACAAACATTTCTTGTTGGTAAATGTAAGACTGACCGTGAAGACCCTTATTTGGGTATCCTTGTGTATTTAAACACACCATTGGAAGGTGATACGTCCCCGCGCAAGTTTTGGCGAGTCGACGTCTTCGATCTATCATACCATCAACTTCCGAACAGTTGTATCTCAAGACTACTTATCTGGAGGCTTAAATATGGTTAATGTAGACTTTTTATCAAGTCATTTAAATGCTTTTGGATTAAGAAATTAACAAAAACAACAAGCCCTGGCTAGATATATTCTTAACAATTAATGGTAGAGACATTGTAAGTAAAACTTAATTTTGGTGATGCATTTATCTCAGATATTTTGATACATATAAATAATGAGTTTTGGTGTAATGTATTACCTCATATGGCTATATGTCATGAAGATTACTGAAAATGAAATGTAAACAAAAACAATTTTTATAATGTTCCTGTAGGGTATAATTCAATTATAAGGATTAAAAACAACAGTGTTTTGTTGTTTTGTTTTTTTTACAAACAATGGTATCAAAATGGTATTAAAAATGTTGGTGATTTTTTATCAAATGATGGCAACTTTTTATCAAAAAATATGTTTCAGCAAATGTTCCATATTTCAAGAATATTTGTAATGCATTATAATAGTATTATTACTTCTATTTCCAGTGTTATGAAATGTATGTCATTGAAAAGAATTGTTGTGGCAAGTAGATGTGGTCCGTATCTACCTTTTTATTTTGAAAATATTTTATTTAATGAGAAATGTGCAGAAGTGATTTATAATTGTATTAACAAAACGAATATTGTTTCCACTTCAATTTACAAATGGAATGAAGAGCTGTCACCACATGGCCTTAATAGTACATTTATATGTATACAAGATGTGTTTAAAGTTTATTTTAAAATTACTTTTGATTCTCACTACAATGGTTACAATACAGAATCCTTAATAGTATTCTCTCTGTAAATTACTACCTTATAAAATCAAAACCGATGACTGTTGTAGATTTTGTAGCACTGAAATAGAAACTATACTGCATGTGTTTGTTATGTGTGAAAAAATACCTGTGTGGAGAAATTTTAGCTTGCATATATACACAATAACCTCTAATAGTGTTGGTTTTAATGTTATCAAAATTATTTCAGGTGAGACATCATTAAATGGGAACAACAAAGTAACAAATTACATAATTTCATGTTGCAAACAGTAAATTTTTTATGCTATTTTCAAAGTAGAATTCCAAATATGTGTGGACTTTTATATCATTTTCATTTAAGAATGAATGTTACATTGAAAGATGTGTAGCAATACAAAATTCAAAATTGTCAATTTTTGATAACTAATGGTCGCTTTGGAAAAATCATTTTGAACAAAGCTAGTGGTGTAATATTTTATATTTTTTTAACATCAAGAGCAGAAATCGATTCTGAATCACTTATTTTTTATGCCTTCCATTTACCTGTGTAAATTAAAAGCATATTACTTTACTAATGTGAATGTGTGTATATGTATGGATGGGAGGTGAAAGGAAAAAAAAAAGAAAAAAAAATTATTGTAAAACCTGAATTTACCTTCAAATTGTTTTTTGAAATATAATGAATAAATGGAAATAATAAAAACCAAACAAAACACTCGCGAACAGTTGCAACCGAAACCCGTCTATCATGAGCAATTTTGCAACTAGCTTGTCCTTACTCGACAAAATCAAAGTGAATACTATTCGAGACCATCCACAGCACTTAAACCTTAGAGATAGGTGAAACCGTCAAAATAAAGAAACAAGGCACTTAGAGTCCGTCAACTGTAACTGGTCAAGTTGATCCTCGGTCATAGACCGTAAGAACTGATGTCCGAGAGTACCGTCGAAATAGGCGTGATTTGATTAAGTCTCGCGAGGCTACCCAACCGGAAATTAAACCACCTACCATCTTGAGTCGTGACTATGAATCTGCTACCCCATAAGCCGTTAAGCAGAACCCTACTAAGGTCCTAGACTGCCTACCTATGTCATTTTACACTATAAATTCAGACAATATATTTACGGGTGATCTAAAATCTCAAACTTAACATAGTGTCCCAGCAAGAACTGGTAAAGTCTGATCGTGTTGTAAAACCTCGCTCTATCCTTTCTTTGTGAAATGTACATTATGCATGTGCTTTATTGTGTTTCTTTTTGTATCACACTGCAATGTTTAAAAAAGGGGAGATGTTATTATACTGATTTTGTTTTTTGAGATTACCCCTGTTACGTCACATTGGTCATGTTATGTTTTATGTGAACCCCGTATTTTGTAAACGGTACTTCCAAGTGTTTCAATATAGACACTCGTGTTTGGAAACTTAACGTTCTTATTATATACATTACACTAAGTATATATCAAATTAGTTATGTAAGTTTGAACGTTTCATTTAATTTAACAATAATAAACATATTCAAAACGGGCGATGACGTTTATATGTGCCCATGACGCATGAATATGCTAAGAGTTTTCATTGGGATATTGAACGTCGCAGATTTCCAATGCAAGCGTAAGGGGATACATACACTGAATGTAAATATTTAAGATTCTCAATGAGAATAAAGTATATTAGGACGTTTTAGGCCGTATCATAAGGTTAGAGCGTAGCAAAACTTATGGAACGCCTCAACTGATGATACTTCAACATTACATGCTCATACTTCAACATTACATGATGGTACTTTAACATTATATGCTGATACTTCTTCATTACATGATAGTACTTCACTATGCGGTGGTTCTAGAAATAAGGAAGCGTCGCCTTGGGATCGAAATACGCTAAAACTCAGAACACGTGGATGCCTGTAAAGTTGTTTCTCTGTTTCAGAGATTGATCAGATAGGACTAAGGTCCACTGAGACTAGTTTAGTTCAAGATATTCAACAAATGCTACTATTTGATTAAGTGTTGTCTTTTAAAAGGGTCATTTTAAATTTTTAAGAACGGCTGCTTGGTGAGACCATTGGGGCTCAGCGCATAAAAATCAGGGCGTAGGAAAAGTCTCCCAGGGGATTTTTGGTCTATAAAAATGTGCATTCAGAACCCAATCTTTTGGCGCTTGATCAGAGCGGACTGCTAAAATATTAATAGCACCTAAACAAAGACTTCTTTCATTCATATTAGATTGGACTTCTTGGGATTGATGGGCTCTCCCTGGAGATCCACGTGTAGGAGTGGGCAATGTACATGTAAGCACTGATTTGTTCAACAGTACAGTTGCTGCTAAAATCAGATTCAACAGCTATGCAATGCTTTATCCATTGCATGAATGAGGCCGTGATCTTATAAGCTGCATGTGTGGTTGCCATATGCCTAAATACATTGCACCCAAACAAATCGTATGTTCCGACATTATTTATATTCAGTAGAGATCCTCTCTTATGAGCTGTACTGTGTAATTCTTCAGTGCCAATAGCTTTTTTTTTTTTTTTTACATGTATTTAGGCAGATGCGCTAAACTACTGAAATTAAGCAATATAAGCACTGTAAATGCTTCATAAAGCCAATGTCATGTTGTAAATTTTGAATTTACTGGGTAGGTGTAAATACAAAATTTACAACATGTTGTAAATTTTGTATTTACACACACCCAGTAAAATCAAAATTTACAACATGACACCAAACTCATTTTAATTACTTTCTTTTTAAACAGCACGCTTTTTGTGGAAACTTTTTTGTCAACCAAATTTTTCCATATATATAATATATAAGCATTTCCAAGAGAAACACCTTATTAATTTTGCTCAACTTTGAGTTTTGTTGCTACAAGTAATTTTACCCAATACAAATACCTGAATCAAAAATATTCCAATGAGTCCAAGTTCATTTGCAATGAAATAGAACAAAAGATTGCGTTAAAGGTCGTTTATTCAATGAACCAAATTTGTATTGTTTAAATTGAAAACAATAAAGTGAACAAGAAAAAATCATTGAATAAATGACAAATTAATTTGCAAAGGTGGGGTTAAAAACCGCCACAACTGGAATACCTTGGTCTTGAGGGACCCCACCCGAGGACTCATTGGAAGAAATGGAAAATGTTCCTATATTTAAAATTGTTAATACCAAACAGATTATATAAAAATTCTTCATAAGGTTAGGTGGATCACTACACCTTGAAATAGTTTCTCAAATTAGCAGAAAACTACTTGATTATGATAAATAGCATGATGGATAAGAAGTACATGTACAGGTATATAAGTCATATATATATGTTAGGGAAGAAAAAGAAAAACCAAAAAAACCAAAAAACAAAAAAAAAATTAATAATTACATGTACCGGTATATGCAAATTTTGATTTCAAACTGAATTTCAAAATTAGACTAGTAAATATGAACAAAATTTCCAGGCGGAATTTGACCTGCGGTTCACAAGTGGGATACATTAACCAATGAGTTTTGATGATATACAACCAAATGATTGATACAAACAGTTTAACATTTAAATCGCCATCTTGTGACGTAGTGTCTTAAAAAGTATGTCTTGATATAGTGAGGTATCTTAAAATATTTAAATAAAACAACATCAAGTAATGATCGTAAAGTTTATGACATGACCCTAAATACTAGGGCAAGCCTTGTTGTCCTCTACCAAAAACTATGTATAGTACTTATAATATTTTGCTTATAAAACAAAAAATAGATAAGAGCATCCCTTGTTGACCACTATTAAAGATAATGAGCATGCATACACTTTAATAACTTTCTGATAGAGCAAACCTTGTTAACTTGTTAACCTCGATCGAATTATACGGCGAACAATTAGCCGATAAATATGAGTACCTCTCTAGAGATTAACTACAGAGCAAAACTTTTGTATATAATTCTTAGTGACACAGACAGAGCAAGCCTTGTTGACCTCTATCAAACATAGAACATAACAATCAACAAAAATTAAAAATACCTCTATAGAATATAATAGAATATAATGCAGAGCAAGCCTTGTTGACCTTTTTCAATGACTGTACATTTTCTTAATGACACAGGCTTTCAGATAGAGCAAGCCTTGTTGACCTCTATCCAAATTCTTATATACCTTATATTAAAAGAAGGAATTCTGTACATACATGTATATTAAATATAGAGAAAATAAAAACAGAACAAAAAAAACCCCCAATAAACAATCAGCTAATGATTCTGAGCTTTCCCTAAGTAGTCTGAAAGTAATGTATTGTTGACACAGATAGCACCTGGATTTTGTGCAATAGTTGAGATGCTCATAAAAACAGAGCGCCTCAAGTATGGTCAATGATTGCCTGGTCAAACATCATTATTTTGTGCAACTTACAAAAATTTTGAATTATAAGACATATTGTCATGAAAAAACTATATTGTTTGACATTGTACATATGTTGTTAGTATATTTATTAAACTTAAAAGGGATTCTAGTGATTTTGCAATGTACATAGACTAGAAAATATCAAATGCTGCAGTCTATTGATGAATGGACTGCAATTGGTTGTTTTAAACAATCTGATGAAATTTTTAAGTCCCTTAGTTTAAAACAAATCGCATTGAAACCCAGAGATAATGGTATTTGTCAATACCCAGAGTCTCTGGATTTTTTATTGCCACTGCTGAAGTTCTTGGAGCATTTGTGGTTGGCCTAGGTGCTAGGTAGGGAAGTTGATGTTGGAAGGTGTCCTTGCATCCCTGTATCTGCTCTAAACAGAGCAATAATCAATTATGCTCATCTGTGGTAGAAACTTGACAAGTACCTATCTGTCCAGTCACCAGTTGGTTATCGTTCTGCACCGGCAGGGATGGCCAATTTGAGTCTAATATCGCTCATTCTTCCCTTGACACTGGTGTCGAGCTGCCTGCCACAGTGGAGACTCGAGCCCTTCTGCGTTGTTTAGGCATCTCTTTTCTTTAATTTACTGAAAAAATTGTATATAAATACGCAGTAATGATGCTAAATACACCAACTTGAAAATAAAACATCCTTGAATATTCAATAGGAATAATTTTCTGCGTAGTGTAAAAACATAAATAACAACACTGAATAATGGTATTTGTTCACCAGTTGAAAGTAATACAACCCATAATGAAAGGAACTAATATATGCTTTTGCCTAGTGTTTAATCCATAATCACTGTAATGTAATTTTATATGTCTTTTAAATAAAATACTCCTTGTATAAAGTGATAACCAACCACATATCAAAAGTCTCACCATAGAACTTAAGGTGTAGATAATATAGAATATTAGGTCTATATGCAATGCCCGTAGATTGAATTCACTAAAACATAAACAACATGTGTACAATGTTGCAAGATGAACCAAATATAATGAACCATACACAATGAATTCTAAATTGCAAAAGATTTGCATAATAATGCAATGAACTTAGTTGTACAAAACTATGAATGCTATTTCCCATAAAAAAAAAGAAGCTGATAGTGTAATCAAGATAACAATAATGATTGTGAGCTAACAACCTAAGTATGGGTAAATTAATCTAACCCAAATTTGTTCTACCTTGTTATGTATGAACCAACTGCTGAACGGTTTTAAATGATGATTTGCCATAACTTTTACATTTATTAAGAATGAATTTTTACCCAGGGATGAAGATCCCCTTCCTGTAATTTAATTAAACCTGAGTGAATATTATTAAGATCAACAACTGTACCAACCAGACTTTAGATCTGAAGATTGAAATAATATAACTCTAAGATATTAAAAGAGTGACTGACAAAGTTTAATACAGGAATGTATGGTTTTACAATATTGAGTTTCAGCTTTACCTTACATGAAACCATTGTATAAATCTGCAAGAATGATGCTTGAAACAGTAAGACATTGACTAATACAATTAAGAATGGGACAGATCTCCTTCATGCCAGTCAAATTCAAATATAACTCTACTCCTGTACTTGTATGTATAACAATGCTTTATGAACCAACTGAACTGATATTCACTTTCCACATGTGTAACCAAAAAGCTAAATGAGTAGATGATATTTAGAGCTTGATATCATTGACCATAAATTGAAACGAACCTTAAGCCATGAAGTATATGAAAGTTACATGATAAACCATTAACAAACTTGAGCAACAAGAACTAGATTGAAATATCTTTCATAATGATTAAAGATGCTAAAAATATCAATATGTCCAACCATGTGGAGAATATTGCGTCGCTTCATACTAATGAAACAAGATTTTACTGAGTATCTGTTCACCCAGTACCAGCAAATATAGGCATACAAGGCCATGTCTAATGAAATGTAATGTACTGTAATATATACTGTAATGTCATTATAATGATAATAATACATTTGCCTTTGGGCAAATCTTAATGGAGGACTAATTTTTGTATTAGTCCTCATGAATAATTTAATGTATCGGAATGGAAAATTAATGTAATGTAATGGTTTATAATGATAATGAATATTTAATGATTTACATTCATTTTACTATTTTAATGAAATATAATGTAATTTATAACTACAATGTATAATGGGGCCATCCTTCTGTGTAAGTGGTCCAAATTTAGGCCGTGGCCTCTCTTGCCAACAATAAACTAATATATTATTTTATCTATTTACTTGTCGTTGTCTTTAATAATGAAATTTTTAATCCAAAATTGCATATCTGTTTGCCTTTTTAACTTATAACACCGTGCCGGATAATTATGCCAGTGCCAAGGTGACATTTTTGCACCCGGTTAAGATGCAGTTTCGTAAAAAACCATTTATACCAAATGATACACCATTGTCTAGAGAGTATATGACCAGTTTTGTTTTTAGTGGGTCTCACCTGACAGGTGAGATATTAACTTTAAAAAATTTAATATCCCGTAGGAAAATAATAATTCCCATAGGAAAAATAATTTTCCTAAAGGGAATATTGAAAATCCTATGGGATTTAAAAAAAAATCCTATGGGAATTATTTTTCCTATCGGAGACAGACAGGTAGTTTTCCTATACCAATTTAAAATTTCCTATCGGATTTTAAAATCCTATAGAAGTTTGGTTAAAATCCTATTGGAATTTAAATTCCGATAGAAAGTTCTTTTATTCCATATATCCTATTGGAAATTTGTTTTTCCTATGGGAAAAATTATTTTCCTATAGGAATTTATTTTTCAAAGGTAAATATCTCACCTGACAGGTGAGATACATAAATAACAAAGGTTGTTATTCACTCTTTAAACGATGGTCTATCATATGGCATATTTGAATTTTTCGATACATTAAGCTTAGACGGGTGCAAAAAAGCCACCTTGGCACTGGCATAATTATCCGACACAATGTTTTATATACTTCACTGCATCATGCTATATGTCATATCAAGTATTTTGCTGCTGATGTGAGAAACTATTTCAAGGTATAGTGAGCCAACTTAAGCTATAGAAATAAAAAAAAAATCAATAAGCTTCGTATTATTTTATTCCATATCAATCTTAAAGGAAAATTAAAAGATAAATAAAAAAAACCCGATTGGATAAATCCATATGTCTAATGAAGGCATCTTAATTAGTTTTAACAAATAAAAAAAATATGTACAATAACTAACAGGGAAAAATCACAATCAAAGCGATGTTGACAACGTTTAAGAGAATTTCATAACATATACCGGTATTTTGAAATGTGCTAAATTATTGGAATATTGAAAACTATTTCACTGATTAGACACAACCAATAAAATTATTAACAACAAACCAACAATGTTAATAATAGCAGATGCATCTAAATTGTCATTCAAATAAATTAAGTTTGCTGTAAATTCACATGCTTACAGTAATGAACAAATTTAGATACATTAGCTGGTGTCTATGAAGTAGACCATTTTATTGGTTTTCGGATTGCTTTTCTGTTAAAACAAATAGATATATACATGCACTTTTTACGTAAAAATACATTTTCTATTGAAATATAAGTATTATTCTTATTCGAATTCTTGATGAAGAGTTAATTAAAATGTACATTAAAAGGTACACAAATGTAGATGAGAAAACTATCAAAGCTTACACAGCAACGTATTATCAAACAAAATATAACTTTGTTTTACTGACTAGTCATATATAACTGAGATGTAGGGATTTGTAGTATATCTTTTATTTGTTGAAAACATTTCATTTTTTAAACATCTTGCTTAAGTCAAAGTTTTACTTTGTATTAAAGCTAAATCCAAAAATGTCATAGATAGTACATGTATAAGAATATCAATTTCTGAAAAAAAAATAAGAAACCATAATCGATACCATGTATTTTCAGTTGTTTAGCTGAGAATTATGAATATTTATATCAAACATTTCTTTAGAATATCCTATATTAATATCTATAGACACGATAGGTTTTTTTTAATCAACCATGTTTTAACTTGATTAGCAAACTATATAAATCAGATTTGATCAATATTTATCATCACTTTTGAACACAATCGCTTCAGTATGGGATATAGATAACTTAATCATCAGCACAACGCAATCGGTGAACATGTTTGTATGCCTTCAATCATTTGTATTTTTTCAATAACGATGTGGTTCTTGCTTCTCTTAAATTTCCTCATGGAGAATAAGGTATCGCCGTTTTTTGGGGGGGTATTGTCTCCATTTTTCTCTACTGATTTCTAAAACAGGTTTTATGTTTTCTTGTGTCACATTAGATGCCATGCTTTCTTCTTTAACCCATGACTTTAATTCTTCTGGGTTGCATAATGTAAGCAGTATATCAAAGTGATAGGTTCCAAATACGATAAGAGTCATTCTCTTTATGACTTATGTTGTAATCTGTAAACAGACGCCGGTGCCTCTTTGATGACAAACTCCTTCGGTATTAAAGAAGTAATATACTCTCTACTCCTGCAATGCTTTTTAGCCTTATTGTCAGATGATGCTCCTTGCTCAGCATTACTTCTCCCTCCTGTTTCTTCAGTTTTATTTAACTCAGTTTGTTCCGTTCCACATTTGGTCCCCTTACTAGTTATATAACAGTTGCAGGACTCAAGTATTTCAAAGAGCATATCGTTTTGGTTGTTAACATTTATCTTCATTTGATTGAGACTCGTAAACACCAACATTAGAAACTCTTTTTTAACATCCGATTTGTGCATATTTTCTAAATACGACTTTAGATATCTCAGAGGAACATTACAAAATAATACCGGGCTTTCTTGAAATGCACTGCATCTACTTATTAGAGCACATATTTCTGGATATCCTAATGAATGATCCTTGCCTTTAAGTGCTAGCTGTTCAACTCGACTGAAGTCTTTATTTGGACATAATGATTGAAATTGTGAAGACAGAATTTGAGTCCGATCACCTTTTGTAAGACTTTTTGATAAATCTATGCATAGTGTGTCACTCCTTTGTGTCACAAGAGTTCTGACAAATTCAGAGACAGTTTTACAATTTTCATTTAATTCAAAGATTATGAATGCTTTCAGATTTAACTTTGAAAAGTATATATTTTTTAACAATGCACATATTTTCTCCCATAAGAGTTCTTTTTCTGCTTAGATATTCCTTCCAGATGTGTTCGATCCACAATGATAGGTTCATAATGTTTACTGACGTCAAATGACAAAACGTCGGTAAATTATATCGGCGATGATTTCGTAACAGCCTTGTAGACGTCTTTAGCTGAGACATTTCAATATCAGATTATTTACTATTATGATTTTGAAAAATGATAACAATAGTAAACATGTTATCATTAAAGTTAAATTTTGAACAAGAGGCCCAGGGGCCTCTTCGCTAATTTGATGAACATTGGTCAGAACTTTAATCAGCTAGCGGCAGCATTAGGAATCAAAGACAGGCTATCCAGTCTAATTAAAACAGTGGAATCTTACTGGACAGTGTCAATCTATTTGTTTTAGCTGATTACAAGCCATCAACAGCTTCTTATTCCAGCTTATTATTTCTGATTAATTCAATTTAAATCAATTTAGTTATTCAATTTGTTCAACTTCCAAAAAGAACAATAAAGAGAACTTTAGAAAATATAATTTTCAACATTATAAGGTAAATAGAAGATTGGTTTTCTGTCATAAATTACAGAGCGCCTGTACTCATAATCAATGACAGCGAACCAGTTAATTAAATGTTTGAATATGCATATGAAGATTTTGATCTCGACCTTAAGGTGGAATAACACATCATCACAAAACGGCTGACCTCTGATCGAAACAACATTTCGTTTTATTAAAAGGATATTACCGACAGCAATATGTAATTTACTCCATAGCGGAGTGGATAAAGTGTCGGGATTGTGATCCGTACATCCCGAGTTCGAATCCCGCTGGGGCTTTTGTTGTTACTTACTGAATTTAATTTTTTAGATATTCTTTTTTTATCCCCAAACTGCAAATTCTTCGCTTATTTGACACATGTACACTTTATTTAGCATTATGTCTTTCATAATCAAATAATTTACTGTTAATTTGAATGACTTATTCCACCTTAATTTGACTTAAGTATAAAAATGTTTTAAAAATTCCTAACCTATTGATGTATTTATTTAGAATAGATATTACCAATGAAAATTCATCATTCCAAACCTAATATACAAAAAATCTTAAGCCTTGTTTCCTCACCCGCCACCCCCAGCTACTAGCTGTTTGCTTCAGAAGAATTTCTTCTACATGTATATACAATCCTATAATTCACCCAGACCGCCTCATTATGACCTACAGGGATAAAAGCAATACTTATGTACTAAGAATTTGGTATAATAGCTTTATTCTTATATATTTGCACAAATAATAGCCATTTGATTTTTCAGAAGAATTTTTTAGGTGTTGTTCTCTTATTTCTTCTTTGAACTTTGAACCCGTTAGGGTCCTTTGCTGAACATCTGTGGTCATGATTTGAACAAATTTAAATCTACCATATATCATAATGTAAAAGTTTAGTTAATTAAGGGCTACTTTGTTCTGAAAAAGAAGATTTTTATAATTCCTCATCGTATCTTCACTGTATCTTAATTGACTCCCCATGAAAGAGGAACTGGCTCTTCTTTTAATTAAACTTTAAAGCCTTTTCCCAACTATACTTTGTGCCAAGTTCGGTTTAAATTAACCGGGTGGTTCTGAAGAAGATTTTTAAAACACTCAAACATTTTCACTCTTTTCTAATTACTCCCCATTAAAGAGGACCTGGCCCTTAAATTTGAATAAACTTAAAAGCCCATCCCCCAGTGATGCTTTGTACCGAGATTGGTTGAAATTAGCTTAATGATTTTGGACAAAAAGATTTTTAAAACATTAAACCCTGTTTTAACTCTTACCAATTATCTCTCCTTTGAAGATGGACTCGCCCTTCATTTTAACAAACTTCAAAGCCCTTCACCCAAGGTTACTTTGTGTCATGTTTGGTTGACATTGGCCTAGTAATTCAGGTGGGATGGATGAATATGTGGAATGTTTACGACGACAACGACGATGACAATAACAACAGCAACGACCACAGACAACGGACAAATTTTTACTCACTTGAGGCCCATGACTAAGGTGAGATAAAGATGCCTCAATCAATATGTCTTTCTTTAGTTAATACCAAATTTCATTTTTGATTGACATCATTCTCTAGCATTGACCTCGGTTGCGTTCAAACTCCATAAATGCAAGCGCTTTTAACTAAAAACTTACATAAATTCATAAAAGCATTTGGTCGCCATGTTAGTTTCGATCGCATTCAATTGCCACTAGGGTATATATATACCGGTCGAAAAAGTAACGGTCGGTTGCTTTTAAATGCATGAAGTACATATTGTAGTAATATGTTTGTAAATGAAAATAAAGAAAATTACAATAAAAAATTAATAAATAAAAGGGCTATCGATCCATATTATTTTGCATACATACATGTTGTTCTGCGTTACTTTGAATGCAAGTCAAACACGTGTGCCGTTCATACAGAATGCATTTCGTAAACATATTATTGTAGACGCCGGCCCCATTACATCCAACATAGAGGCACCTGACGTTCTATATTCTTCTCATAATAAAATAATACCCTTTACCTAAAAATACACAAGGTACACATTGCTGCCATATTGGATTTAATTAAAACTGTCACATCAGCTGAAGTTTTTGCTTGAAACTCATCGGTGAAATTATTTTGTGATCCTCTCCGTCTTCCGATCGGTCCTTCAACATTTAAGGGATGTGTGGCCGTCTTGTACATTTGAGGATTTATATGAAATGGCTTGTGTCTGTCTAAAACTGACCAAAACTGTTGTCAAAAGATAAAAAAAATCAATAAATATGAGGTTTGACATTTTGTTTTGTTTGCAAATTACGGATACAAGAACACAACAAAGCCTTTTTTTCACTTAGAACAGATGTAGAACTTCACAGCTGCAGACTTGTTTTCAAGATAAAAAATCTGAAAAAAAAATAATTCTACAACCATTTGTTGAGAGAAAGGTTGAATCATTCACATTAATGTTGTAACTTTGTCTTAAGATAGGGTATCCTTATTCTATCAGTCGTCATGGGATTTATTCTTAGAACAAGAAAAATCCAGTCTTTATATAGAACTCCTGTGTCTATGGAGGCACATTTGACGTTCTATTTTCATAGAAAATAAAATAATATGAATTCAAATTAATCTGTGGTGAATGTGACACACATCTCTATACCAGTCCCAAGTTTGTTTTTTTTCAGTAAATTAAAGTCATTTCTTTTTAGAAGTGGGGAAGGGGTTCAAAATATTAATTGTCTAAAATGAAAAAAATATTCCTTTATTTTTCAAAGAAAATAAAATTTCAATGTACATGTACCTCCATAGACACATACAAATAAATGTCGTGCCATCATAGACCCATTTTTAGAATAGGGTATCCCAGTTTGAGACAAAGTTACAACTTATATAAGCATGCTTAGACCTTTTTCTCAATAAATGGCTCAGAGTGGACACTAATGACCCCCTTTCATGTTTTCCCAGATTTTTAAATCTTGAATTTAAGTCTGTAGCTGAGCAGTTCTTAGTGATTAAACAAGAGGTCCATCGCTCACATGAGCAACAGTACCTCGTATCATTCTATTTCATTTTTTTTAAAATATTTTCCCCATATATTTTTGTTAAATTTGAATCCTTCTTGGGGCCCAAGTATTAGGCTGGGGGTCCTTATTTACCCAATATACTAGTAGAATCTACACTATCTTAAGATGCTTGCATACTTATCTCACAACTTTTAGTATTGTAGTTCTTGAGAAGATTTTTTAAATATTTTCTCTATACAGCTGTATATATTTCTACGTTAAAATTTGAACCCCTCTTGGGGCTTCAGTATTAGTGCGGGATCACAACTTTAACAATTTATAATCTTCACTATCTTAGGATGCTTGCATAGTAATCTCAAAAATTGTAGCATTTTAGCTCTTGAGATAAAGATTTTCTCAATATATTTCTGTGTTAAACTTTGAACCCCTCGTGGAGTCCCAGTATTTGTCTAAGAGTCACAATTTGAACAGTTTAGAATGTACACTATCTGAGGATGTTTGCATAGTAATGTCGCAAATTGTAGCATTGTAGTTCTTAAGAAGATTTTTAAACAGTTTACCTACATATTTCTATGTTAATATTTGAACCCCTCTTGGGGCACTAGTATTAGTCCGGGGATCACAATTTTAACTATTTATTATCTACATTATTTGAGGATGCTTGCATAGTAATTTCACAAATTGTAGCATTGTAGTTCTTGAGAAGATTTTAAACATTTTCCCACATATATTTTTACGGTAAACTTTGAACCCACCTGGGGCCCCAGTGTTAGTCCGGGGGTCATGATTTTAACAATTTAGAATCTTTACACTATATATACAAGCTTTGGTGCAAATATTGGCATTTCTAGTGCAGAGGTTTAGGTTCGTGAGAAGATTTTTAAAGACACACACCCTATTTTCACTGTTACTCAATTATCTCCTTTTCAAACAAGGTTTTGATCTCAATTATACTAATTTAGAATTCTATGCCCATAAGGATGCTTTGAACCAGATTTGGTTAAATTTGGCCCAGTGGTTTAAGAGAAGTAAAAAAATGTGAAAAGTGTACAAACAGACGGACAGACGGATGACGGACAACAGAATCAGTAAAGCTCACTTGAACCTTCGGTTCAGGTGAGCTAAAAAGTAATTGTTGTATTCTTGTATCCATAATTTGCATACAAATCAACATGTCAAACCTCATATTTATTGCTTTTTTATCTTTTGACAACAAGATTGGTCAGTTTTGGACAGAAACAAGCCAGTTCAATAAATGTTTACATTTTATTCTTAAATGCACAAGATGGCCGCATGTCCCCCTTAAACTTACAACTGATTTAACCAAAACAGTGCATAATACCTGTCATTAATAAAAATCATCCCTTAGTCATATCTTAAAGGAAATTCTACAGAAATTGGTTAAAGTGCATGCGTTATATAGATAACGTATAACTGTTTTTGCTCAAGGAGAAATGTGTAATTAAGTCCAGTGATGAGTCTGTCGACGCCGGGTCAGAAATATAAATAAAATGCTAACACTAACTACGGTGCGTCAGATCATTAGTATGAACTTGATCGCATTTACTTACTAGGAAGAGAATGTCGTAGCGCAGTGTCCGTGCGTATAAAATGGGGTGCGGGAAAACACAGCCATCCAGTAGTCATCCGGAAGCTGTCTTTCTGCCTCCTCTTTTTATACAAGTAAGATAAATCATTACACTTGCGCGCATTCTCAAAAGTAAAGTCAATAGATTCAGGGGGTTCAACTAATATTCTATTTTTAGAGATTTTTGTAATGAATATTAATGTTGATAAATTTCATTGTAATTAATATTAATATTTATTGTTAAAATGTAATATTAAAATGTTATATCTTAATTAAAGAGTAGTCATCTGGAAGCTGTCTTTCTGCCTCTTTTTATACAGACTGGGACACGAGATACTCCCCAAGTAGAGGAGGAGGCTTTCCAGTAACACCTTGGCTAGGGCACCCGGCAGGTGTGGGCATGTTGGAAAAAAGATCTCGAGGATCTATGTAAACTAAATATGATAAAGCTTCACATGACAAAGAATGAGCGTTATGATAGTCAGCATCTACTGCCTAAAATATACGATAAAAGGCTGAAGGGAGAACGGAAGTTGACATTATTGCGTCATACTTTGGGTGTTACCTTCCTTTAGCACTGATATTCAAAAGGCTTCGATTTTGATTTTGATCACCATACAAATTAAAATTATGGAAGTGGATGATATATACTGATTTTTAATTTTAATTTTTTTTTTGAAATCTCGCTTTTATTTTTCAAGCTGATGTAAACTAAATGAAACTTTGAAAAAAAGTCTGCGTTCGCGATTTTATGTTCTCGCGTTTTGATGCAAAACGGTTGAATCGCGGAATTAAGTACTCGCGTAAGATAAGGAATTTACAGTATAATTTTTTTACACAAAGTTTTTATAAACATGTTTATAAATGCATATATTTTAAAATATTGACAAAAACACAAAACACACGGTGCAGGGAATTCTCATTTACATAAAGGTGACAATTTCCGACCTCCTTTTGGACATTTATCGCATATCTTAGGCAGAAGATGCAGATGCAGTGGTGATTTTAGGTAATTACAGATGGTATGCGCCGTTTAGATTGAATCCGGTGTAAATGTGTTAGGGACCGTGTAATTTATCGTTGAGTTTCAAGCAAACAATCCAGCCGATTTGACAGTTTTAAATAAATCAAAGATGGCGGCTATGTGTACCTTGTGTATTATTAGGTAGAGGGTATATATGTTTTTATTATGAAAAAAATATATAACGTCATATACTGTGGAATCGTCATTGATCGTGGGGGACCAATGTTCGTGGCTTTCGTGGGTAACCCTTGCCCACGAATTTACATCCCTACGAACGTATATACAACCATTTGTTTAATATTTATTTACGAAATAGAATTTGCTACTGACGAAATTACGACCCCACGAACCAGGAAAATTTTGGCTACCCACGAACATTGACCCCCACGAATAAAAATGATTCCACAGTACCTGTGATCCAACACAGTTGATAAGTGGTACTAAATCCATGAAAGTAACAACGTAACATAGCTTTTATCACTTTCTACAAATACACACCTTCCCCTGTCACTGTCACTGTCGTCTGCTACAGTGTGTGGTTTGCGCATGTTCGATTTTATAACAGTATGACACAGAAAAACGTTCGACAACGATCGATGGTTTTTGAAATATGTGTGCCTGGATTGCAGACTGTTTTTTCGTCTTTTACATTGAATATTCCAAGTGATTGTTATATATTTTCAAAACGCGTTTCTACAAATGTTTCCATACATTGTGAAGTGTTCAGTGGCGTGTTCAGCAGAACGAGTGCTTGCAAGCGCTCGCCAAAATTTGCGTTGCGGGTATAAAGAATTTTGGCGAGCACTCGCAAGCACCCCGCCACGGGTGAATGAAATACCTAAATGCGATGAAGCATGACTAGTGCTCTCGGCCTTATATAGGTATGTGACAATTGAAATCTTACACTAATATGACGTTGTCGGAGATAAAAGGGAAATAATGCGTTTTTATGAATTCATGTCAGCTATAATTTAAAGTGACACGGTGACTCAGAAAAGATGTTTTACTTTTGAAATATGGCAACGAAAATAAAAAGAAATATACGAAATTTCATCATACGGAAGGTTTCACGCATTATAAATAATCACATATCAGAAAATACAAAAAATGTGTTTATGTTAATGTGTTTCTTGATTCAAAAATGGAGAACAATATCATGTAATTCAAGTTTCATCAATACTTTTTCCGTCACACCTTAAAAGATTTTTCAGGTTCATGTAGCAATGTTTCATACATTCGTTTCTGTTATCATTTTTTATAAACTCAATGAAAGTTATCAAATTTATCCCTTACAAATAAATACAGTTATTAAGAATAAATTAGTGTAAATAAAATTAAAAAAAATTATGCAATTTTTCCGAAAATTTTTATGTATACATCATGACTTGATATTTTATCTATTCCTGAGCATGCGCTCTTGGCCTTTTCAATTCTATCCTTGGCCGAGTGCAGAGAAAAATTTCCCTCCCACCCATCCCTTAGATTTTATGTTTGGTTAAATTGGTTTGAACCTATATTTTGTTTTGTATGTTTACCAAAAGCTACTCAGATACTGTTTCCTGCTGCATATTTGTTTTCAATTCCAGATATCGTCATTGCATTTAAAAAATTGGGAAGAAATTCATGGTTGTGGTGATCAGGACAGTTACAATGATAAAAAGGGTTCGCGCAATTTTGAAATATAACCATTTGCTGAGGGATACTGTTGTCTCAATCAGAAAGTGCACAATATCTATATACATGTATACTTGTGCAACAGGGGTTCATTATTTTTGAATTTCAAAATAACTTACTTCTTCTGCAAATACAAAACACGACTAAACACACTGCAAGGAGGGCAATAAACAAAGCTACAGCAACTTCGATCAATATCCCCGGCTTTGTTGAAGTATTCTCGTTTAAAACACTGAAAATATATCGTCAATTAATTGAAATTAAACTAGCAATAGATATTAAAGGCATCAATATAATTTCTACCTATTTTATACGAAATAACATAACTTGGGGCAGTTTGAGCTTTAAAACTTGTCCCAAGTTATGTTAAATTTGTAAAAAAAAATAGGTAGAAATTAGATTTATTCCTTAAAATTTAATTTTTTTTAAACTAATATCTGAAAGTAAGGCACGCTAATTTAAAAAAGGAGTTAATATGTGCAAAATTTAAATGAAATGTTAAGCGGATTTAATCGTTTTGCAAGCATGCCATATTGTGACGTAGGCAAGTTATGTTATTCGATGTAAATGAATTTGTTTAGCCAATTAAATGAAACGTTAAAGTTAAAATTAAATTACGTGAATATGAAACATCAAAACTGGACTGACACTGATAACAGTATGTACATTTCTAAAACACGGCGAAAAATGTATGAGGTAATGAATAAATAGATTGGTTGACCATCTCAAAGGGCCCCGCTTAAATAATGGACAATAGAATGAAAAGAATTTCAGAGAATTTTGCTATGATCTTCTAACTTAAATTTTCCAGCTGGAATAGGACCTCTAATTCAATTTCATTACCCCTTACATACAGGCATTTTTGTTCAGTCTGAGCAAGATTAAGCAAATGGGAAATAATCTATGGTCTAAAACTGATTATAAGAGATCCGCTATGACATTTACATTGACTTGGTTCAAGGTCACTTCACGCCATTAACCAAAAAGCTCTGTTTAAGTAAAGTATTAGCCAAATAGGGCTAACCGGAGAGTATATATATGCTCTTAAAAAAGGATTTTTGTGTGATCCGATAAGACCTTGCCACTGGACCTACAAACATCATTCAAGGCCAAGGCATACCCTTTGACCATAGACGCCATGTGGGTTAAATATGAGCCAGATTGGAGCAAAGGGAAAGAAGAAATGTTCCAGACAAGAATTTTTCATATATAATTCTGTTATGACCTTCACATTTGACCTTGTAAATTGGATCAAGGTCACTACAAATAAGTTCAAATAAGGCTAAGTGGAAAGTATATATGCTCTGAAAAAGGATTTTTGCGTGGTCCGACCGATATGACCTTGACCCTTGACCTACAAACTTTATTTAAAGTCACCACAGAATCTTTGACCATAGACACTATGTGAGTGAAGTATTAGCCAGATTGGACCAAGGGGAGAGAAGATATGCCCCGGACAAGGATTTTATATATAATTCTGCTATGACCTTAACCTTAGACCTAGAAATATGATTTACGGTCACTGCACACCCTTTACCCAAAGGCAATTGTGGGTGAAGTATGGGCCAGATTGGGCCAAGATAAGAGAAAATATGCTCCGGACAAGCGATCTCGGACGGACAGACGGACGGACGGAAGGACGGACGGACAGACGGACAGACAGACTGATCACTATAGGGCGCCCACAAAGCAGGACCCTAATTAATTACTGAAAATGCAAAGTGAAAAATTTGTATGATATCACGTCCTCACATCGTCAATGTATAATGTTTTGTTCCTTATACTAATACTCAGACGAAAGTCGCTATGTACAAAACTTCAGGTTTGTTGTCTATTATCTGAAAGCTTTCAGTCAAAGATTATGCAATTTATCGCAACCAGTCGTTTATCAACCGGACGAACTAGTGGAGAGAGAAGGGTGCATTTGAAACACGTATGTACGAATATTCACACAGTGCCTATTTTAACCGATTAAGTAATTGAAGTGATTGATTTGTAAGATGTGCCCTAACTGATCAAATAATCTATCACAAAACATGTATAACAACTGCATGCGTATGTGGTAGTGCACGATTGCTCTTTCTAACTTTATTGTATCTACAGTTACCCTAAGACAAAATAAATTTGCCTTGCTGCCAGTTTTTATTTACTGTTAATAAGATTAAACAACTTTTATTTTAAAACATTTATTTATCATTTAAATACATAAATGGATATCTTATTATCTATAGTGCATTTTGTAAAACTTTGATTAGCGCGACGTTCTAAAAGCATTCTGTTTTGGTTTAAGGAACGTACAAAATATATGTATTGCAGTTGTGAAGAAAATGAATAAGTTTACTGTTCATTACTTAAAATTCAAAACTTCACGAACAGTTATAATTTGATCGAATTTCTGGTAGATTTGCATTTTGGTTGTCTAAAGTAAATTTTATGCGTAACGTCTTTCGCATGCGAAGATATATGAGAACTTTGAACTTAAGATAAATCAAACAAGCAAACCAATATTATGAAAATAAACTTTTTTAGTTTAGTCTACAAACACCCCCCCCCCCCCAAAAAAAAAAAAAACCAAACAAACAAACAAAAACAAACAAAACAAAAAAACCAAAACAAAAAAAACCCCAAAAAACAATACAAAAAAACCACAACAAAAAAAAAAAACCCCAAAACAAAATACAAAACTAAAAAAAAAACCCCAAAACATTACGGATTAATTTCATGTAGCAAAACTGATCATTAAATAACTTTAACATATAACTTGAATGCTCACAGTATTTATATGATAATAAATGAATAGAAACTTACTTTTTAAGCGCTAAGCGTACGCAGTACGCAAAGCGCTTATTGGCATTGTTTTTTGGGGATGTCACTTCCGAATAAGTGCCATAATCATCTAAAATAATCTGATGACGCGATGTCTAATAATAGAATGCAGAGAAGTACTCGGCTGCGGTATCGGTGTTAAGGCAAAATAATTTTAATTATTTGCAGCAGCGCACAAATTATCTATTTTTTTTCTTAAACATCAAAGATTTAAAATAAAAGAATATTTGTCAGTGCATTGAAAGGTCAAAGAGCATACGTAGTTTTGTAAACAGTATATTGCAATGGGGTTTCATATATAAGTATACCGGCTGTGATGCGGGAAAAAGGCAAAATAATTCCTAGAACAGAACTGACAATACAAGATGGATAGCATATATTTCAAAAGTAGTACAAGTACTAATGGGAAATACATGTATGAACAGAATTCCAGACTTTCAATTTTTTATAATATAAAGTCGATCAACAGTAAAGCATTTCATAAGGAAATAAACTGAAACTTACTGTCGGATAAAAAAAGATTTGTTTCAAGTGTATGGTATAGGCATAAAAAACTTTTCTGTTATTTGTTTACATTGCAAAGACTATGGTGTTATGATTTAACGCAAATTCTGAAGCTACACCTTGCATATGACAATGACAAATTCTGTTGCATGCAATGTTACACTAGTCAGTCTTTTATTTCATATAAAGTTGGATTGTTTCGTCTGTTATTGCACTAGTAGTTAACTGTTTTCAATTAACGCTTTAGTCTAGTGGCTATTTAAGAAATAAACAGCAATTTAAAAAGTTCACCAGGATATGAAGTTGGTTGGTCACGTGATCAAATCCTGTGAAGCCCGAAGGGCTTCTCAGTAGATTTGATCACATACCTACCAACTTCATATCCCGGTGAACATTTTAACATTGCTGTGTATTACTTATATTTACGTTTGAAAAAGGCAAATTGTTCAGAATTGTTAAAATTACCGAGATTTTATGTTTACAATAATCCAAGCGACAAGCGATAAGCGCGTGCAATGATCATTGTGACGTCACGAAAAAGTTCATACGGAATTGAACGTTTTCGCTATTCTATAGGTTCATAGAAGGAAACATATTTGCAAATGTAAATATAAGATTGTGAAACACAGATCCTAGAGTTCAAATCTCGCTTTATTCTGCGTTCATGATTGTAGTGGCTAGGTAGCAACTAGGTTGTACAACGATTAGCTAGCTAGCCGCTAGGTACATGTAGACATACCTAGCCTAAAATTGCATGACTAAGCATCAAATTCAAGATGGCTGCCTTAGTTACCAAGTTGCAACAAACACAAAATTTATATTATTTAATGATATTTGGTTCGTTTGATAAGTTATTATGAATTTTAACACATATATTTCTGCATGCAATTACCAAATCATGTCGGTGAATTTATTTATCTGTTGATAATTTTAACTTCAAATCAATGAACTAGAGGCTAGGCTAGGCTAGCTTATCATTCAATAGACCTAGATATGATCTATAGCCTAGCGGCTATGCACGCATCTCAGTTATTGAACGCAGTCCTGGATATTGTTTGTAGTTCAATTTATACAAAAAATGCAAAATCTTGGCTATATAGATGACGTATGTAAACTTAAATTTATTCATCATGATACATGTATAATGCAATTAATTTTTTGCTCATGTAGGGACAGCTTAGCGCTTCTCAGTACTTTCAGTACTTTGATTACTATCAGTAAACGTTTCATTCAAACATACAGGATCTGAAAAGATATACATGTATAAATACATACTACGCACATGCTTGCTAAAAAAAAGTATAGATATCAACTCATAAAAAATACAAGTACTTTATACATCACATCACATTTGACTCGGATTTATTTATGAGGAATCCAGGCTAGACAAGGTTAGTTGTACTTTTGGTCCAGGCGAGCTTAAAAATAACAGGAAGACGGTAATTACGAAGTTAACAATCCATCGTTTATTTATATTTCAATTTTAAGATAAAAGTGCTACATGTATATTCAATTGCTTAATATAAGAGAAAATATTGCTATTATTCAGCTGTATAAAGAGTATTGTTTCTTTTTCTTTTCTTATTTACTTAAAAACTGTTGATCAGCATCAGAAATACTGATCTGATAAAGCACAGATAATTTGTTACACTATGATATTCTTCTTCACATTTTTGGAATATATGGGTGAATTACAGGGATAAGCATCTTGAACATAAACATAAAATTTTCACAATCCTTTCCTATCAAGAACAAGTGTATCATTTCTTCGGTAAAACCCATGCAACGCAACGTAACGTTGAACATGCAAACAAACACTTTAAACTACAAGTATATAAGACAACGGTATCAGGATTGCATTTAACAATAGTCTTTTGATACATGCTATCTACCCATTATGTTAAAACGTCAGGTTTGAATATCAAAAATAAAAGATACAATCTATTTGGTGCTTTTACAACACCAGTCTACGATATCGATAGTATTCTTTTTTTTAGAAAAAGTTGAAAACTTGCATTTCTAAACAAGTTATGAGATAAAAGTACCTTTGCATATTATAGATCATGAATATTTCATACAGATATGCAATTAATTTGGAAGAACTTACAATCCACCAATTAGTGTCATGTTTGCTACAGTAACTAATAGTATCTTGTGAATTAAAGATATCTGAATAGACTGACTTCGCTATGTGATGCTCTCTACATGTATTAAAAAAAGCAACTTCGTCTTATAGTAAGATAATTTTTTCAAATAATTTTTCTTTCATTAAAATAACGACCTAATAACTTCGTCAATATGTTCAACGTTGATGTAAACATTACAAACATTGTGTCGTACAGACCACCCATTAATAAAAAAATGCTTTCAGAATCCCAATTTTAATTATTATTATTAATTCCTAATTACAAACGAAGGTAAAAAATATAATTATTGTTAAGCCAAGTACAATTTTGTTGATGTTTACCTTCCGTTTTATTATCACACAATGTAAAGGGGTTAGAATGCAGCATTAGTATTTCATCTAGTATGAGGAAGCAACCTGTCAGAAAATGCGATTTCTTCCCAAACACGTATTGTTTTGTTTACATATAATTTGAGATACTTGTTTAAGTCTCTATGTCACTGTTACTAATATTGATACAACATAGGAGCATAAAAATAAGAGATAAGTTACAGGTACACTGTATATGAAGAAGGTTAATTAACTTCAAATCATACTATATGCAATCCTGTTGATGCTTTCGACATGCATATATGAAAACATGGTCATGTGTAATGAGATTGAATAAGATAAAACTGCGCACTACGAATGACCAGGTTTTCGATTTCTTTAGGGAATGATAATGCGCTCATTTTATTCATACAGGTATATTTTTTAAATGGTTAAACATTTTTATCAACAGGCAATTTCTGCCTTTGGGAAAGGAGTGTTTGTTATGTGCAAAGCTTTGTGATGCCATCACTATTGTTTTATTCAAAAGGATAGTCAAATCTTGTCTTGAATACTCAGTATACTGGAACGATTACGACCTTTGTTAAATTTAGTATGCTACTTCATAAACCTCCTTAAAGATTAACAATAAATTTAAAAAAAACCGGATTTGTAAGGTGAATATATATGATGTTTTGCTTGAAAAACTCCTTTTTTTATTAATAATTGCGTGATTTAAATCACATACTGGCCGTGTAATGTGATCTTGATTAAACGCACGATAAATAGGGAAGTAAATGAATCTATCTAAGAAGTGCATGTGTAATATTTGCATACACATTATAGGTAAATATAATCCGTGCAACGCAAACCTAAAAAATTAAAACTACGTAGAAACATGTTCTTTTTCTTTTGAGTGGGTTTAAAACCTGTTCACGTTAGGTTTTTGATAATAATGAAGTACACTGTAGATGCAAACCTGTACTGTAAACAAACTGAAGTAATGAAAAAGGTCTTACACTTGTAGACTTCATTGGAGAGAAATAGTACGTTTAATTTGGACAGCCGCTGGACACATTGCAAGGGACTGTGTCCAGAGTGTTGGCGCCGGTGTTGTACTCTGGACAGTAGTCTATCGAAATAGAATCAAATGCAGATTTTCTATCCAAGACTTTGAACAACAAAACCAAAAATCTCACTAGGACTTTGCAATATCAAGCATGTAAGAGTAACGTGAAAAATAACCGTGTCCAGTAATAAAATGCTTCCTTAGTAATAAGGATGACCATGATGATTACAGACATATAAAGTAAATATTTCTACATTACCACTGATCGACTATTAAGAAAAAAACGACAGCTGCTACTGTGTATTGATTTAAAATGATATTTAGTCGAATGACGTTGGAGTTTCAGTTTCACTTCTGTCAAATCAATTCTTTTGATATCAAAAACATAAGAAAAACCCAGTCAAGTGTACATTTAATATAGTAGTTTATATAAATTGACAACAAGGTGTAAAAATAACATGCATGCATGTAAAATTACGTATAAAATAAACTTATTGTATGTGGATGTTAAACTCATCTGGTTGAACCCAGACAGGCTGTATACATATCTCTCCTGATCTATTTCTTTAGTTTTGGATACAATGATAGACATTGATGGAACTCTGACAGTTAAATAAGGCTTTATCCTCTTCGTATACGGTTTTGTTAAACGTACAAGGTGTATTTCGTAGTTTAAACATAACTACATGTACATGCTTGATATCAAATGAATTATTTCCCTCTTCACATACACACCTACTATCCTAACCTAATCAAATTATCAATGTTCAAGTAGGTGGATTGTTATAATAAAAAAAACCAGTCACTGCATCCGGAAATTTAAAGTCCGATTTGATTGAAAAATTATATACTTTGTTTGCCTAATCTGATGAATACTAGTAGTTTAAATAAAAATTAATGCAATTTGATGGAAAGTAAATTGGTTGAATGGAGTACTTAACTACATGGATGACGAAATATAAGGTACGGGATTTATAAATTGAATTATGCATACATTTTCTCCTCTTTATCATATATCTCAGAAACCGAAGTTTACCACACTACTTAATTTTTGATCTACCGAACAACACCACGTGGCATGCGCTTTAAAGAAAGCAGATTTTGAGTATGATTTAAAATTATTCTAGCGAAAATACAGACTAAAAAGTTTGTTTATAACCATTACAATGTGCCTTTTAACTCAAGTGATCTGCTTTTGTCAACGTTTCAGACCATGGGGAGTTTTCTGATGATGAGTCAAAGCTCAAAGTAGAAAAAACACAGAACTTCACTTCTACGGAGCAAACAACAAAATAACTTAATCCCTTTATGAGAATAAGTTATTATAGAGCATAACACATTAAGACTCACTGTTCAATCAAATCAACGTAAGGGGGAGGGGAACCAATATTTCTTCGTTCCCATATCACCTCCTTTTACGCGGCGAAACTGCCAAGAAAGAAGCAGATTTTTTACGGAGATCAATAATGATAAAGGTAGCTAAACACAGTTTCGTATAAAATCCAGGGGTGTTTTCTCTGGGAAAAAGCATGATGGGTAGGGATTTTCCTGCTATTTTTATGCGGTATACATGAAAATTAAATTGAAATGGCTGATTTGGTTGCATTCTGCTTTTAGGGGGAGCCTAAAGTGCATGGATGTACTGCATTTAGAGGCATCCTTTTGTCTATTTTCCGCATGTTTTGAGTGCCAAATAATACTAGCATTAAGTAACATGTGCATTATTCTTAAATATTTAAAAATTCACAATTTTATCTTTCTATTGATATATAGATATATATGTAACATGTTTTTACAATTTATTTTTATAGGGGTCAGTTTTGCTTGTCCCTCATCTGAAAACGTCCTTATAACGTTACATATAAACCTGTGTTTTGCACCCTTAAGGGAACACATAATATAACGTTGATCTGTCTTTATCTTACAAAATTGCTGCGTTAGCATTTTTTTTCAGTCAGTAGAGTTTTATTTTGACCCTCAAGCATTAAATAAATGTATAACATGCTTTGTGCATGTTTCATTTCTCACTTTATGACGTTGGGTATATGTGTAGACAGTGATTTGTTTGTCAACAAAAGCGTGTGTATGTGTATTACGTAATCACTGACCGGCAGCTACCAAGGAGCTGCCGGGTACTAGCAGCTCCGGCGGAGCTGCCCCCGTTATTAAGGTCTTCCGTTTCCAACGGAAGACCTTTATATTATTGTGCAGATTAAGATTATTAGGGTCTTCCGTTTCCAACGGAAGACCCTCTTGTTATTCTA
>WFKH01011801.1:57409820-57432710 GCA_016163765.1 Magallana hongkongensis | reverse complement strand
TGTATCATTAGGGGTTGACCATGTAGCTTTTTGCTTGTTTCATTAAGGGTTAAGGATGCTGTGCATTTGCGACGCTTAATGATATAATTGTATCATTAAGCGGCGATTTATCATTAGCGGTTGATGTTGTCAACTGTTAATGCAAGAATTTATAGCATTAGGGGTTGCAATTGCAACGCTTAATGATATTTGTATCATTAAGCGGCGTTTTATCATTAGAGGTTGAAACACTGGTTGTCCCGAAAATTTGACAATATCAATTGTTCGTGTCGGTAGCCATTTTTAGTGCTTTATATATTCAGTTTATTGGCTTAGTATCTATATATTAGATCCGACACTTTAAAGATGCCTAGTGTTGTAGATTCTATCCAGTGGAAGATCCTTATATATATATATACAACATTACGCAGTCAAAACGCATCATAAACTAGTCAGAACACAACATAACCAAGTCAGAACATAATATAACCCAATTACTACACAACCTAACCTACTCATTACACAACATAATCCGGGCCAGTTTTTACATAATAACACAACATGACCTAATCGCTACACAATATAACCCAGTCAACCTCACACTGTCTTCACAGCTTGTTGATGTCGAAAAAAGAATACAACTATTAACATGATATCATCATTATCGTTATAGAAAAGGAAAATTAAATGATAGGATCAGTGAAAAAATAGACGATGTAAATATGAATTGTTGATGACAACGTGTCGGTTAATACAATCACGTCTAGATGGTGTTAAACAACGTACATAAACAGTGAGCGATAACGTTACAGTAAGGAACTTGAGCATATCAAATTCACTTACACCGCCGAATCTCACAGTACCTGATTAGCTCTTGCAGAAAGTAAATGATGAATTTGCGCGTTAGGGGAAGAAGGGGCCGTAAATGTGCAATTGACTTCGGTAACGCGCATGCCAAGAAAATTCAGCAATCGCCAAGGTTTCGTCAAAATGAGCTTCAGAAAAAAGTAAAAATACTGTTCCTAAGGAACAGAATGAAAATTAAAAGATGCTGAAGAGTTTTAAAATGTCTTTCTAAAAAGTATCAAATCGCCCGTGGAACGTCTACTTGAAATGAATGTACGGACCAGATTGAGAAACCTACCATAACTTATTTTACTATGTGTCTACGCTATCAGACCAAAACTATATGTAGCCCAACATTCGCAATCGTCTAGCCACTTGTTACAACATCTCACTTTTTTATCCAATTAGACTTGGTCATTTAAATGTTCGGGATGGACACCTAAAAATTCGGACGCGCTAACATCATACAACAAATATAATTATTGTTATATATATTTTTTCTTTATGTGAAACACATCTTTCGATTCCAGAGTATGTGTGGTTTTGATTCAATAAACAATATACCGGTATACACATCAAAGTTATTGAGTTTCTTGATTCATGACCGAGTGAATTACAACTGATCGAATACCGTCTTATATACACGCATTCTATTCCCCCTACGAACCAATGAGAGGATTGAAAAAAAGTATCAAAAGTAAGTAAGAGAAAAAAACAAAACGTTTATAACTACCAGGGATATAAATTTAATATTGAGTCACCGCGATGTGTTAATCACGAGCGTCGATAAGTATTGCAAAACACTATTTAAATTAAAGTATTTAGCACCTTACACACTTCATGTTATTAACTTCGGCAATTTTTATTATATCATATGACAGTTTTAAGTTCAAGATTAAAATTTGTTTTTGTTTGGAAAAAATATAACGTTTATTATTACATCGCATTTTTTTAAGCATTTAAGTAGACGATTTCATTTGATAAATTCTTTTATAACCTTACCATACCTAATATAAAAATGTTATGAACTTTTAATAGACAATTGGTTTTCTTTTACATGCATACTTTGTTTAAAATACAGTTGATAGTAATGCAAAATTGTAAAGTAACAACAGCGACATCAACACACATATAATGCAAACTCATTTTATTCGGAAGAATGATTCTAAATTAAATTCATGTTACCCTATATTAAAGACTTTAAAATTAAGAAATACATGTATTGAAGAGTTGGGAGAAGGCGGTCTAAGTTATGGAACTTGTGCACAATTCCAATTGTATTTCTGTACAATAAAAATGTGTTCACATCAAAGAGTACATTGATTGTTAACTTTATTGATATGTCCCAATCCCTCTCTTTCACAAGTAACATTTCATCTCTCTTCTTTTATCTCTGTTTAAAACAAAATAATACAATAAAAAATATTTGAAATGTTTACTTTTATTTATCTATTTATTTATTTATTTATTTATTTATTTATTTATTTTTTACATATTTATAACGGTTTTGATTTATATAACTGTACCATAAAATAAAAGAAACAAGTATCACAATAAATTTATAATGAATTACAGAATAGAGTCATACATGTGACCCGTTTGTACAGAGTACATAGGAGAATAAAAGGTGACATATGCATTGTAGCTTATTTCTAATACAGTATAGTAACGCAAAATTCTTGTTGAAAGAAAAATGGAGATAAACACATGTATATAAATTTAATAAGAAAATATATAAAATAGAAAAACCAATATTTATAATTAAGTTGATAAGTTAACAAATATTTACTGTTAAAAGTATAAAGATTACAAGGTACATGCAATCACAGAAGATACATCATCCATTATCTTCCGATAGTTTTAATATGTTCCGTGTAGATATACCTGACCAATCCAAACTTAAGGAGGATATGTACTCTGCTCTTCACATACTTGTATAAAGTTCACTTGTATCATAAAGTACATATGAGGAAGTTTTAGGTATAACTGTGCATAGATAATATATCTATAAATGTACGAAGCTTTGTGTCTACATCTTCCAAAGGCAGAAACCTATATTTTCAATTTCACTAGCATCTCATTCTCAATTTATTATCTTTCACATCAAGGCAATTTTTTTGACATTAATCCAATTGAATGGCCGAGATACTATTAAATCTTTGTGAAATAACTCTGCTAAACGTGTTTCAAATAAGGCTATACTGAGACCTGATCTGTTAAATACTATTAAACAGACACATTCCAAAATTATGTTAAATCTCTATTTATTTTGAAAAAAAGTCTCATGGATTCATAAATTAAAAAGTCTCCTTTGTCCACTCGACAGTTGTGATAAGTTTAGTCTGATTCGCGAGAGTCTTTCAAATGAACCCTAACATAAGCAGTCAAATAAGAAATGAATCGAGTGAAATCGACTATAATTTACACGTACAGAAGTTTTGAAACAACCCAACAAAACATTAATTTCATTCTTTTATTTTTGAAGCTGTGTATTCCACAATGAATTATAGTTATTTGCAGATTCGGCAGTTGGTATAACCTGATGTTTCAACGTTTTTCCTCTTAAAATATTGGTAAAAGTCTGGTCCAATCAAATCAACGTACTCCTTTACCTTTCTACACTCTTAAAAACCTCAGCATCAGACTTGAAGAACTTCATGTATATCATCCACCGGTATATACTTGTCTCATATACAATCATACCCTTTTGGATATGACCGGTGAGATACATTCCATGTAATGAGCCTGTGACTAAAAAGGGGGCATCTAACATGTAATACTATATATATTATATCAACCGTCCATACGATACACAGTGTATCGTATGGACGGTTGAATATTCAAATGAAGGGACGTTATTACAAAACGAACAATTTGAAATACACTTTAAAACATATTGATAAACGAAACAAACTAGCAAAATATTTAACCATCGATTCCGTCTGATACGGAAAATCATCACAGCAAAACAGTCACTGACGAAATTGACGCTAGGTCTCAGTCATTTAAGATGGTAATTTTATTCACGCAAATAGCAGATTACAGTTAAATGTTTCTTGAACAATTTGAGCTTATTAGATTGACACTTTTTCAAAATTTATACTGTGGTGGTCTTAATAAACCTTTTGAAACTAAGTAAACCTTAATGATAACCCAACAGTTCTTTTATGATTCCATGGATATCAAGTGATTCATTGAGGTAGCATTGCAGCTAATTGGGTTTCATTCATGTTACATTGGGGGAAAAGGACAACATCCATGGGGTATCTGTCGTGTATTATTGGGATTCATGGGTTTTTCATGGGTTTCATTGGATTTAAATGGGGAAGAACATTTATATAAAAACACAGTTATATTCATAAATCTGAACGATTTGACTTTCTCGAACGTAAATAAAAGTAATGACCAACAATTTTGAAAAGTCCTTCGGATAATACATTGAGATTACAATAACAGATTTTGCAACCGATTATTATCGTTTATCGAGTGACTGGTTAACAGTATAGTAAATTTTTGTTAAGTGTCACAACTGATTTTAAGTTGTGATAGGTTTTAACAAATTCCCCAAATAACATACTACTTGAATTGAAAACAAAAACCCTCTTGTTTCAATAAATGAATTTATCTACATATGTACAAAAAATTAGATATTGCGAAAATAGGCCACATTTCCGAAGACGTCATGGTTCCGCATGGGCGTTTCTACTACCATCACTATGATCCAACACGTTCAGCAAATTAATTCACGTATAATTAGTTACAAAAGATGGTCACTGAGTTGTAACAATACAAAATACTCAACATAATGCGGACAGCCAGGTCCTGCAACTCAACGCCGCTAAATGAAACCACAGAGGTACAAGTTCTGAATCCTGAGATCACTCAGCAGGGGAGACACACCCAAGTTCACATAGCAAGGGTAAAAAACTGCCCAGCGTCTACACTTGTACAGTATTTTATTTTACAGTAAAAATGTCGTTACTTATCCTCTTAAATTTCGTCATTGAGAATAAGGTAGATACGCCGTGTTTTATTTCATCAGTTGAACTTTGCTTGGTATTGTCTCCATTTTTCTCCACTGATTTCTAAAACGGGTTTAATGTCGCCTTCAGTCACATTAGGTGCCATGCTTTCTTTTTCAACCCATGACTTTAAGTCTTCCTGTTTAGATAATCTAAGCATTTATCAAAGTGATAGGTTCCAAACACCACAAGAGTCATCCTCTTTATGACGTCATGTTGTAAAATGTAAACAGAAGTCTGATACTCCTTGTTTACAAACTCCTCTGGTATTAATATAAGGTAGATACGCCGTGTTTTATTTCAGCACATATTTCTGGGTATCCCAATGAACTATCTATGCCTTTTATGGTCAATGTTTCAACTTTACTAAAGTTTTCATTAGGAATAAAAGTTTGAAAATGAGAATAAAGGATTTGAGTCCGATCTCCTTTTGTAATATGTTTTGATAGATCTAAAATTTTTATTTCCTTCCTTTTTTGTCACAAGTGATCTGACCAATTCTGTGTCTCGATCTTCATTAAATAAAAATATGACAAACGCTTGCGTTTTGAAAGAAGACATATTTTTGAACAAAATGCTGATTTTCTCTCTCAGTTGTTTCTTTTCGGCGTCAGTTAGTTCTTTAAAACGTTCTTGACCCACGATGATAGGTTTATAATGTTTACTAGCGTCAAATGTTAAAAGATCACTGATAATAATCGGTGTTGATTTCGTGGCAGCCATGTATACTTCTTTACCTGTTGACCTTTTCCCAAACCCCCATCGTCCTACCAAACAGAGTATTTTTCCACCATTGTTTAAGAATTTCACTCCCTCGTGAAAAGCTGACGTTTTATAGAAAGGTGTCTTCAGCTCTAATAAGTCAAGAAAAAATATTTATTTATCAGATTATATATTATAACGTTAAACCATTTCCAGAAAGCAAAAATATAAAGTAATGATGTCTTTGTTTGGAATAACATACCAGCAAGTAATGGCATTTCTTCATCTTTTCTCTTGTATTGTCCTAAAAGGCATAGTAAAATAAGATGTTTTATAATCAGATTACGTTACTTTTATGTCTTTAGAAAAAGTAATTATAGTGATAATGTAATAACAAAATTCAGATTCGAATAAGTAAGTGTCTAAATCAACTTTTCTCTGTTTACTCAATATTCTAACTGCGTTTGTGATTGAAATTGATTTTCAATCATCATTGAGTTAAAACGCCATAAATACAAGAGCTTATAACATGAATAACATTAATTACTCTAGTGACGCAATTTTGAACATGTCATTGGAGCAATTGCAGTTCATAATAAAATGAATAGTATGAAAAAAATCAACTAAATTTTTAGGTAAACAACTAAAATTTTCATTTAAAAAATTGGTTAATTATTGGAGGGCAGAATTGTGCACTCCAAGTTGATCAAGTTTCTATATTATTTTGTCAAACTATGAAACCCACTTGCCTCCTTCTCATAATAATATTATAATGTTAACCAATAGAAGTTTCATGTAGTGTAGCAATGTTGATATTCGTTTCTATAACTATCTTTTGTAAACCTAGTGGAATTAGCTTACTTTTCCTGCGTATACAAAAAAGGATTAAACACACTGCAATGAGAACAGAAAGCAATGATACAGCAACTCCGACATAGATTCCTGTTGTCGATACACTAAAATAAATGACAAATCAGTAAACTTGAAATAAAAACACTCGTACTAATACATTCAAAAGGAATGTGATTTACATATTTTGGCAAATTCTTTTAAACAGTGTACATCATTTGTTTGTTTTCATTTTTAAAAGTTCTCAGACGTAAATGTTACATTGTATTAACTTTTGCTTAATTTTCAACTACCTTAAAGCTGACCAAATTTGAATAATTGTTAAACGTCTCCGGCGCATGTAAGTTAAGGGTAAATTGTCGTTTAGAAAAACTTTATATTAATACAGTGTTTTAAATATTTTTTTTTATATTTTATATCTAAAAACCGTAATCTGCAGAAATCTATACTTATAAATGAAGACATTTTGCCAATAAACTACGAAATGCCTGTACCAGAATAACTGCTTACAACTTTGGTATTTAAACACGTGAGAGATGATGTCGGTAAACTATAATTAAATTTTACTTGATAAGTATTTATTGTGAAATTAATTAAAAATCTACTTTTATTTTCGATAAACCAGCCGAAATAGCCAAACTGAGAGTAAGGTGGTGGACACGCTTTGGCGGATCTAAGTCAGTGGGAGTTTGCATCAAATCCATACTTGCATTGAAATGTTATTGAATAATTACGTAAGAGTGAATATATATACCTGGAACTTATTTTGAGTATGACATAGAAATTAAGATTTGACAAATGTTGAATAAACAAAATGAGCCAATTCGTTTCTTGAATACGCGATTTTAGTTTTGATGTAACGAACTTTCCAGAACGGGGTAACCAAGAACGCGGGTTGACTAATTAACATCATGACGGAAAGTGTAGGGCGAGTAAGAGTTCAACATGCATCGGACAGATACCTTAGATCGGACAACTTTGGTTTAAAATATACCAATAAATATGCACTAGCGTTTTTAGGTTACATAAATGTACATTTTTTATACCACTGACAGATAGGCAGTACACCTTATATATTTCATTAAAAAATTGCGAACAATGAACAGAGTTTGTTTACAACTCTACGTCTATATGAATTAATTATGTAAACATAAAACGGAGACGTTGCATGGGGGGGGGGGGGGGGACCACCTCCCCCATTTTTTTCAAAACAGGCTTTTATCTGAAATTCTATTTTGGAGCAGTGTTAAAAATTATAGTGAAATTTAACTTAAAAAAAACTCCCAAAATTCAGAAAAGAGATACGACGCACTATAAACCCCTCCCCGTTTTGAAATAAAAATCTTTGTGCATGTTTATGCCATTAAGGGTTGATATTTTAAAATCAAATAGATAATGCAAACATTGATTTTTTTTTTTCAATACAACAATAAACTGCATACGGAACAAGCCAAAAAAGGTTGTAATTTTTCCAGTCAGCTGCAACAAAAAGAATATAGGCCACATATATGTATAATCAATTTCAGTTTAGATTTTCATCCCTGTCCGCTCCTCTAAATGTCCAGCCATTTGTTTTTTAATTCCAATTTTAAAAAATAGGTTAAGGAAAAAAAAAAATAAGAAAAAATTCGGACAAAGTATATAAAAATAAAATTAACAAAAAAATCTGGTTCAACGTACAAATCCCATCAATGTGTAAAGTTTTATTTCCCGCGGTTGCGCGGTATATCATCTAGTAAAAAAAATATTGCGGACATATTATGAATTAGATTTAACTGACAGGACAGAACATTTAACATCTAGTTTACTTTTAACATGAATACTCAGCATTTGATCAAAAGTCACTTGTTTGAAATTTTGTTTTGAATTCTTTCGCCCTTCGTGGTGTTTTTTAATGGAAAGGCGACGTTACACTTAGAATTAATACTGGATATGCTCATGCACTCGGTGCGATAGGTGATAGCCTGATCATATTAACAGTTTACGACAATTATTACATGATTAAAAGTATAAAGAAAGGAAATCAATAAATTTGGTCGATTTTTCATGGTATTTCTTATACAGACTAAGGATGTTTGATTTTATCGTGTAGATATCTTCGACACTCTTTTCTGTGAAAACTTGTTGACTTTCAAAATCAATGTCTCTCTCTAACGTACGAAGTTTGGAAGAATGTGTCTCTAATGATTTTTTATACATCTCCATACCTGCGGTTGTCATTTTCCTGACTCGCCTATCACTTGGAGGTTGTTGATCGTCCTGCATGTTATAAACCCAGGAATTTACTGTGCTGTCCTCAGCGAAATACAGAGACTATGCTTTGTCTATATAGTTTATTAATGCAGCATCACTGTCGAATGGCAGAGTAAATTCTAGAGAAAACAAAAACACAAAATTTTACTTGCACATTCAGAAAAACACATTCGTACTAGAAAGTATTGGTTTTAGGACATTAAAAGATAAATTCACCAAATAGTAATTCACAAATATATTTACCCTGTGGTCCTATATTTATAAGCCGAAGATGTAAACTGGTTGCACGATCATGCTAGCCATGCGGTTTTCGATTTCTTTTAAAATATATCCGGTTACACTAATTACCCGTGAAAGATAGAATAGAACACTTTTTAAACTACTTTCGGTTACACTAATAACCCGTAGGAATAACAAACATAACAGAGCAATGACTAAAGAACATTATTTTGATGTAACGGGTATTTGTTTTGGGATTTAAACATGTATGCAGTTACATAATGATTCAAAGAATGTTTTTCTTTACATGCGTAAGAATTTTGTTCGGAAGTACACTTCGCCTGCTAAACGTAAAGTTCATTCCTTGCTATTTCGAAAAGCAACAAAAAAGCGCGACCCTTCCTTATCAATGCATGTGATACTTTTGGCATTGTACAACAGTTCATGATGACAACTGATATCCCATGCCGATCATTCCTTTAAAAGGAATACTTGTTTAATAATTGGAAGTATAATCTTTCGATATTATCCCTAGTTTGTTGTCTAGTTAATGATATTAAAATATTATTGAACAGTCAAGATATACTTCGATATTGCTATTAAATTGGAAACTTTTTGTGGATAAAGAGTTGTATAATGAGAATACATACTGAAATTAACAAATAATTATACGTTTTTGTTCTAAACCTCAAAACTGTTAAAGATTATTAGGATGCTTCATATATTTTTGTTCTTTCATTTTCAAGTTAAATTTTACCGATTTGTTGTGTACTTTGAATCGTATGATGATGTACTCAGCGTAAGTTTTCTCCTCCAGATGTCTGGCTGTTAGCGTCCCCCCTTGTAGTTTGTCGTTAATATCTGGCCAGTACTGGGCACACTTAAGCTTATTCTATGATAAAAGAAACTATTGAAAAGACACACAAAAAAACCCCAGTGTATTCTTTTTATTCATTTCTTTAAAATCACTTAAAAGTTTATTTCAATATTAAAATGTATTGTACACTAATATACAGCTGTATCTAAGTCCAACTTTGACAAGAAATAAGGGCTGTATACCGATATTGCTGTAGTATTCATGCAAAGTTTTTCAAATAAAAATCGCAATGCAGCATATGAGAATTTCTTTTTTAAATGAACTAATCATTTGTTTCTTTTATGTATTTATCAAAGCAAAATATGATGGTTTTGAGTATTAAACTTTCACAATGAAGATAATTTCTATAAATACTTTGAATAGTGAAAATGTTCCACGAGGGTCACCGCCAGGTAAAAATGAATAAGCTGGATTTAGAGATGCGTATTACGGGCAGCCATAGCTTGCTCATACACTACTGTCACTATACGTCGACAAAAGCTACTTCATTGAGACCATAGCCGCTAATAAATTCAGCACCCGAGAGTTCTCATATCCCCGACAGCTGACATTCTGTTAAGGAGACCTTACAGGCAAAATACAAGGCAAACGAGACCCTGATAAAAATAATAAACAAAAGAAAACGTACTACACGAAAACTATTCAAACGCGGGTTGGTAAAAACGTACATAAAAAAATCGGATTTTAAATACCTGATGTTTTTCTAAAGACATGCCCCTGATAGCACTAGACGGGATGACAACCACGTCTATTGGCTGGTTTTCCCGGGTACTATCCCGTGCATGCTTTTATATAATTACCTGACTATTTAAAGCTGACCTGAATTCATAAATACGCATTATTTCCCTTTTATCTCCGACTACCGCCATATTAATTGTCGATTTCTATTGTTCTGCTCATGTTCTACACACCCCCTATATAAGGCCGATAGTGCTATTCATGCTTCATCGCATTCAGGTATTTTATACACCCGAACACGTTACCTTGGACGAAAAGACGTGTAGAAACGCATTTTGAACAAAAATAATATGACAACCACCCCACTGGCAAGGCATATCCAATGAACGACGAAACAAGACAGACTGAAATCCAGCCACAGATACTTCAAAAATCCTCGATAATTGTAGATCGTTTTCTTGTGTATGTTATAACATCACACATGCGCAAACCACACACTGTGGCAGATCGAGCAATGTCAATGATCGCATGGATTTTAGAAACGGAGCGTTTTTGTAGAAACCGATGGAATCGATGTTACCTTGTTACTTTCTTGGATTTACTATCATTTAGCTACTGTGTTGGATGTACTGCCGCCGGGGTTTTCAAAAAGATGCAGACGTTATGCACTCTGTATAAACGACACAAGTGTTCGATGTGCATGCGAAGTAAGGCAGCACTATCTGTGCAAAATAATACGGATACCTTGGAAATTCTTTCAAAGAATAAATATATTTTGTATTTTATTGATTGTTGTTTCCTTTATTCTTTATTCTAACATTTTACTAGATTGTGTAGTTCATGCATTTAGAAGTCCCTGCAGCCTGAATGCCTCGCTCGGAAAGCAAACGACCGTAACTTTCTCAACCGGTATATATATCCCAGTGACAGTAGAGGAGCGATCGAAACTAATATGGCGACCAAATGCTTTTATGAATTCATGTCAGCTTTAAAGTATAAACGAGGAGCTCCACACAGAATTGGTATTTAACCATGGGAACCAAGGGTTAAAGTATTAAAACAAGGGGATCCCCAAAGGATTGTTATGTATAAACCAGAAGGGTGAACCAAAGTAATTAGAAAACAAAAATACAAAGAATTTCAGTTTGTTACACGTATGTTTAATTTTAACCTGGGTGGCAATGTAAATCCGCCTCTCTCGTGTATCCTATTGATTAAAAAAAGTAAATTAATTTGAATAAAATAATGTAACATTTAGCCTTTACTTATAAATACAATCAAACAAAGAGAATTGGGAAGCTTACAAATTTGTAGCAACAAGCTAAAAGTTAAATCAATAAAAGGTCGTTCCTTATTTTCTTTTTTCTTAACATCATTCGTAATTTACAAAATGAATAGTTAGGTTAATATACATAAAGGTGACAGTGCCCTCTATAAAAGTTTATCATTTTTGTTTATTTAATAAACTGTACAATATTCATTAAACACTTGCTTTAGTGTAGTTTGCATTGATATATCCTCCTTCATTGCTGGCCACGGTCTTTAGATAACTCGAGAGTAATCATCTAGAACCACAGAAAAAAGGATTTATCATTTTAGTTTTGATGCATGTTCTTATCTATTTATCATTCTTTTCTTTAATCTGAACGGTTGAAATACATACAGGAGAATATGGTAGTGTATCTATTTTTAACTTTGTTTTCTGGTTTCTTTCCCACTACGCATGGGTGAAGCTCTCCTCGAGGTATGTTCTGTAATGTACATGTAATTGATACATATATTCTTTATTATCTACAAAATTCGTGTTAATTGTCAACAAATAGTAACAGATTCAAATAAATCAATAAAAATATATCTTGCATGAAATTCACTCTTAAATCAAGTGTTTTTATTTAGAGACATATTTTCAAATTGTGCTTGCATGTTCTTAACAGAAATGTTTATATAGGTTGGAGAACCCCTTTTTGTTTTCTCAGGCAGAGAAAACGTAGACTCTGGGACGTCAATCGCTCTCATAGTTTGTGATCTACAATCTACCATAAAAAACATGTATTTTTATGTTACTATTTTTATAAAGAGTTAAAATTACATCCTCTCGAAAAAATTAAATGAGAAAAAAAGCGTTTACGATTTTAAAAAAAAAATGTGAATGGAATAATTTACTTGGTAATTTAGACTGTTCTATCATAGGTGTATTTGTTTGCTTACAAAAATAAATGACTATCGTTTGGCCATTGTCGTTGATTTCCGTTTAAGGACAATAAATTATAGTAATTAATGTTGAAAAAGTTATTATCAATATTCAGAACAATTAAACAAAATTATATAAAGTTAGATTGGTACATACTCTGAATAGACGTATTTTTTTAGAAGCAAATGGACGTAAAGTCATTTTCTGATTTGTGTAGACATTTTACCAAAAGGCATACCATACTACAAACAAAGCAAATGCAGCTCCGATCATCTGTTTGTCTTTGTTCTTTAGTTCCTGTGTAACAAATAAAATCGCCATAATATTGTATAAAATTATTAGCGTCATTAAGTAGAGACAGAATAGTAAAAACTCTAGATTCCATGCATCTACGTTCATTATTTATAAAAAACTTTTTTTGAAAATGCATGGTAATCAAAAAAAATGTACCCTTATCGCATTGTTTTCCATAATTACATCCATACAGACAACTGCCGTTGATTCTGTTACACGTCTGATTAATAAAGTGTACATTGCATGGATCCTTACAATTTTCTTCATGGGACTGTTGTAATATCGAGGAGTTGCTGCTCGGAAAGAATAACACCATGTCCTCAGACACATTTATTACGGAACTGACGTCACAAACAAGACAACACACTAAACATGAAACCATTACAAAATGGACAATAAATTTTCGGATATTACATCACTTTCTTTTTTTTTTTGAAATTAAATGACAATCACATTACTTGGATGTTCGAATAAAGTCCAAAAGAAACTCTCTGCTGTAAGAAAAGAAAACATGACTAGATAACACACCTTTGTATGACTAGAATCTAAAGTCTAATTGCAACAAATAAACACATTTACAAGTCACACGAACAGTTTTAAAGAACACTCAAGTGAGAACATAGTCCTTCAGAGATTCTGGTGGTTTGGCTGCGCGTATTGGTCTGTTGCGGACATAAGGGAGAGGATCTTTATCGGACTCGATGTTAGCCGGAGTATTCGGTATTTGGATTTCTTCCAGCTCATCCATGCCTTCTTCTTGGTCCTTCAGTGTGTCAGGATCAACTTTGATTTTCTTATAGTGAGATGAATTTCGAACTATTGTTTGCCCTCCCCGTTCTGCGGTTATTTGACTTCCGTTCTTTCCTTCACTATGTACGGTTTGGAACTGAACGGTATTGATAGCTTGTTTTCTTTTGGAGTCTTCACAAGCACTGTGTCTCCTTCTTTGATGTACGATTCCTTAGCATTGTTTCTCGTGTCCGCATACACTTTCATTTTTTCTTTTGCCTGTCTGTCCTTGCTGAAGATATCAATCAGTTTCTTCTTCTTTTCCTTCATCTGTGTTAGTTTGGTCCTCATTTTTCTGTTTAGGAGACTTTCTGCCGGAGATAGGTTGGTGGTACTGTGGGGTGTTGCCCTGTAGTTTGTCAGAAATGTAAACATTCCCTGTTTCCAATTCTTGGATTCTATGTGGGCTGTTCTGATGGCTTTACCTAGGGTTCTCATAAATCTCTCAGCCTCTCCACTGGCCTTCGGCCATAATGGTGTGATCATACGGTGTTTGTATGCTAAGTGTTCTGTAAACTGTCTGAATTCAAAACTTTGGAATGGTGGGCCATTATCCGTTTTCAGATCTTCTGGTATTCCGAACAATGAGAAAATTTTGTCAAGTAGAGGAATTACAGATCTGGCAGATGTAGATCGCAGTATTTCTACCACAGGGTATCTTGAATGGTCATCTATAACAACCAATAGGTACTCCCTGTTGGAAACGGTCCACAAAAATCAGCGGAAACAAGAGACCAGGGTTCATCAGGTATTTCTGTCATCTGTAGTGGTTCGTGCTGTTTTGTTGGAGTAGTAGCAGCACAGGGTATGCATTTCTTGCAGATCTCTTCGACTAGCTGGTTGATTCCAGGAAACCATACTTTGTCTCGTAATAGTTGCTTTGTCTTCACTATTCCTTGGTGACCCTCGTGCGCAAGTTCTACAACTGTCTTCTGTAGGTGTTCTGGTATGACGAGACGATTTTCGAAGAGTAGAATGCTTCCGTTTTCAGTAGGAGCGATGGTAAGTTTGTCACGGTTGACAAAGTATGATCGAATGCAGGGATCATTTGGAGATGATTCCCACTCTGCTTTGAGCATTCTTTTAATGACTTCTTTGATGCGTCTGTTATCTGTTTAATAGTAAGCGCTTTTGGCTTGGATGAGGAAACGATAAAGTTCAAGTATTCTTCTGCAATCTTTGGGTGTCTGAATGTCTTCACCTCCTGTCCAGGGTGTCTTGAGAGTTGGTCCGCCGGATTTCCTTTACCCGGTCGATACTCCACTTTAAAATCATAGGGTTGTAGCCTAAACGCCACCTCTCAATCTTCGCCGGAGGCTTGCTGCGATGGTTGTTGAATATTATCTCTAATGGTTTGTGGTCAGTGGTCAGTATGAACTCTGACCCAAATAAGTACAGGTGAAAGTGTTCGATTCCCCATACTATGGCCAACGCTTCCTATTCTGTCTGTGAATACCTCTTTTCCACATCTGATAGCCCCTTGCTTGCGTAAGATATGATTTTCCCTTCCTGAGTCAGAAAGGCGCCTAGTCCAACTGGGCTTGCATCAACGAGTAGCTTGGTGCCCTATGCTGGGTTGAAGTATGCCATTACTTCACTGCTGAGTTTCTCCTTGAGTTCTTTAAATGCAGATTGTTCCTTTTTGCCTCAGTGCCATGTTGAGTTTTGGTGGGTAAGAGTGCGTAATGCAGCCACAATGGTTTCGAAGTCCGGTATGAAACGAGATACGTAATTGGCCAATCCGAGAAGACTACAGCGTTCTGTGGAGCTGTGGCTGATTTTATGGCATCAATCAGTCAGCTGACACCCTTCTGCGTTGAAGTGGTATCCAAAGAACTCAACAGAGTTTTTGTTAAATTCACATTTTGACTTGTTCAAAGTTATGTTTTTCTCAAGCAAACTTTGAAGCACATTCTTGAGTCTGCGGTCATGTTCTTCTTGGGTCTTAGCAAATACAATGATATCATCGCTAATGTTCCTTGCACCTTCTAGGCTTCTAGACAGTCTCTGATGATGGCCTGAACTTTTTCGGCTGCACAACTTATTCCGAATATCAATCGCTTGTACCTCCTGAGTCCCACATGTGTAGTAAATGTTGTAAGGTTTCGTGATTCGGGTGCAAGTTCAACTTGGTGATATCCAGAGTTGAGGTCCAATTTCGAAAAAACACGGGAGCCGTTAGGTCCAATATTACATCATCTATGGTGGGGGTGATGTGTCGTTCTCTCTTGATAGCTGTATTGACTTGTCTCATACGCAGATTCTTATCTCTTCTGGCTTCTTTTTTTAGGGGCGACTACTATAGGAGATACCAAGGGTGTGGGCCCATCAATCTTCTCTATGATATCAAGTTGTTCTAGTCTTTCCAATTCAGCCTCGACTTTTTTTCTCATATGAAACGGTATGCGTCAGTGTGGCTGTGCAACAGGTGCTTTGCTTTCATTTGCATGAATATGTAGCTGGGGGTATTTTATTTTCCCGATGCCTTCAAATCGGTCTGAATATTTATAAGAATCTGGTCTGATGTAATGGACTTGATGACTGGAATGATATCTAGGTCCACAGCTGTTTGGTAGCTGAGCAAGGATCCATAGTTTCCCCTCACAATGTAAACTTCTGTCATCACGTACGTCTGTCTACTGAGTGATAAAATGTTTTTATAATACTGCCGACTAAGTTAACTGGTTTTTCTGCTCCATATGCAAAGACCTTTGTAATAGTAGGGTTAACGGCTGGGCAAATTCTTAGTTTACTGTAGCTTGATTCATCAAGATGTTTATAGTTGTACCTGTGTCTACCAGCATTTCGATTTCTGTGTCACATGTTTTGACCTTTGTTATAGGTTGCTTAATGTTGCTTACTTTGGGTCTGTTGATATGAAAGGTGTATTCGTCTTCTGAACTCGAAGTTTCAAAGTTAGCGGGCTCCTGCATCCGAATTTGTTTACTGATTTTGATCTACACACGCGACTTAAAAGATCGTCCTTTCCACAGGAATTGCATCGCTTTCCCTTCGCTGGACACTTTCCTTGATGAGGATATGATCCTCCACAATTGCGACACTCTTCTTTTTTGTCTCTTCCCGAGTTTACTCTGTGTCCCCCTCTGTGATAGTTGCCTCTGTATCCTCCTCTGTGATAATTGCCCCTTCCTCTGTTAGGTTGATTTGGTTTGTGGTTTTGTTTCCGTGCAGTAGTTTTTCTAATGGCGTTGACATGCGCGGCGTCGTTTTCAATGCCAGTGGCCTGTTAATCACTAATTTCAAATGAACGCGCCAATAGAAGTAGTTGTTTCAAGTCAATTTCACTTTCACGAAGAGCTCTTCTCTGCAATCTTGTAGAGCTGCACGACTGAATAATTTGTGACTTAATTTCATTGTCTATGTTCTCAAACTCACATGTTTCAGCAAGCTTCCTTAAACGTGTGTGGAAAGTATCTATAGTTTTTCCTTCTCCTGTTTGGACTGCCTGAATTTGTAAATATCATACTCCTTATTCCGCTTGGGGACAAAGTAAGCATCGAGAGCATCTAACGCTTGTTTGTAAGGGTCCTCTTCATCTTGTGCTAGAATTAACGTGGTAAATATGTCGTGTACTTCCTCACCTATGTAGTGTAGAAGAATTGCCATTCTGCGCTTTTTGTCGCTAATATTCAATGCAACCAACAGATTCTCGAGTCGATCCTTCCATTTCTTCCATCTTGTTGCTGTACTTCCCTCTGCGTGAACTACGAATTCCGGGAATTGTGGCAGATTCATTGCCATCCTCGTCGCCAGTGTAATATCAAAGAGTTGCTGCTCGGAAAGAATAACAATGTGCTCAGACACATTTATTACGGAACTGACGTCACAAACAAGACAACACACTAAACATGAAACCATTACAAAGTGGACACTAAATTTCCGGATATTACAACTGTGTACATTCTGGAATAGTTTTTGAGATAAGTTCATAAATTTCATTACTATAGCTTGTTATTTCTAATACATCACATTTTCTTTTTAACAATAAACCTTTAACATCAAGGTATTTTTTCAAATAATGTTTAAATAACGCTTGTGTATTTTTTTAACCAAGCCGACCATTTTAATCTCAACTTTCATTCGGTGAAAATTATGGTTTTCACAAATAAGATGTTATTGCATATAACTTTCCGGACTCATCATAAATGCTTATCATACAAATAATGATAATGGTTTGTCAAAAATACAATAGATAATCAATATATGAATGACTATTTAAGTAGCATATGCTTCTTAAAATAAAAACCCGGGAAATTATGTTTAACATCAAACATGTATTAAACAAATACTCTAACGTGTTTAATTCATTTTACGGTTTACTGTCTTTGTATCTTTCATTTTGATTTTAATTTCACGAATCATTTTTTATTTTTGTAAAATAATATTGATTTTATCAAATATCTTTATAATGAGTAATAAAGATTAAGCTTAAAATGAATTAAAAGCAAGCTGCCTTAAACGTTAAGGTATTGTCTTGGTGTTTCTATATTCCGTTCAACCTACTTTGCTTAAAAGAAATTTGTGTGCCAAAAAGTACCTGTCGTACAATAATTACCCTCCCAACCTGCATTACAGGACGGTCACAATCCGTCTGTGCATCAACAGATGGCAGGCTTACAGTTAGGTGAACAAACCCGGGAACTGTTTCTTCCAAAATAACCTTTCGTACAACTAGATGTTAAAAATTCATCCAAAATATTTTAAGCGACATTCTAGAGCAAAACTTCAGAAGCAAAAAAAAAAAAAAAAACACAAAAAACAAAAAACAGCCATATACATAAACTCTAGTTATAGATTCCTAATGTGATTGATCAAGTTGACTACTTTAAACGCTTTCTTGACTCTAAAATTGTAAGTCAAAAACATTTGTATAAAAAAAATGCCTATTAACTGATATTTTATCTTGTTTAAAATGGTAGGATAAATACAAACTTGTATATGCACACAGAATATAAATAAAATATTTTTTTTTTTTAAAAAACCCATAAAAACACCAAAATGAACATGGATACAACGAATTACGATTCATTTATTTATTTTAGCATCTGACTCAAAATAATAGTCATTTTACGCAAATATACGTTTCATGATTTGATAAGTGAGAAACAAGTCAAAAAACGTGTTATCTTCAAATATGCTTAGAGTCATTTTCAAATGGTCTGTTTTATAACTATCAAGCCGGTTTTTTACCTGACCATTCTACTGTGTATCAACTTATTGAGTCATTCGACTTTACAGCTAAAGCCATAGACGATGGTAAATACTTTTGTAATTTGTCAAAAGCATTTGATAGAGTTTGGCATAAGGGACTTCTATTTAAGTTACACTCATATTGAATTAATGATAATTTACTACAATGGTTTAAAAGTTATCTCAGTTTTTGGAAGTCAAAGAGTTTTACACAGTAATACAATGTTTAGTTTTAAATCTTTATACATGTATGCTGATGTTCCACAGGGGTCGGTTTTAGGACCTCTTTTATTTATCATGTCAATGATTTGCAGAAAAAAATGTCAAGTTTATGCAGACTGTACGCTGATGATAATTCCTTTGTTCAACAAATATTCATGATATCCAATTAGTAATCAATAGTGATTTATATCAACTTGACATGTGCTCTAAACAATGGCTTATGAAGTTAATCCTTTAAAAACCAGAGCTGTCTTATTTAATACATAGTAAAATTAACATTTTCCATATCTAACGTTTCGAGTTTGTATCTTAAATTTTACGTCAACGCATAAATAACTGGGGATTTTTTTTCGTATGATCTTAGTTGTTCAACATATATTAATTCTATATTATCAAAGCCTACAAGAAACTTGCTTTACTAAAAAACTTAAATTGAAGGTCAACCACAAACCGTTATTCCTGTCATAGGGTACTTTTATAAGACCTCAGTTGGAATATGCATCTGAAGTATGAGATTAATGCTCAAACCAAGACTCAGAAAAACTTGAAAAACTACAGATAACAGCAACGAGAATAGTCACAGTTTTGACTTTGTTAGCATGAAACCGGTTGGGAAGAGCTTCTTGATAGAATAAATGAAAAATTTTGAACACTTAATACTTAAAATGTATCACAATGTGGTACATGGGTATGTTACAGGTATATTTCCGAATATTCGCTTACTTGATTCTAGTTATGTTACCAGATAATCTCAAAATTATAGCATTCCTAAGTGTAGACTAAATACTTACAAATCATCTTTCCTACCAACAGCCATTGATATATGGAATGCAATACCCATAGAAATTCGAAATTTTTTTACTTTAAGCTCGTTAAGGACAGTTTTGCCCATTCTAAACTTCACGGTCATCTTAGTATTCTTTTGTAGAACGCTTTAATAATGTAATTAATACAAGAATCAGACATAATTGTGTTCTAAATAAAGATCTATTTAGATGCAATATTATCGATAGTCCTCTATGATCTAGATGATAACTACCATTTTTTTCTTTTTTCTTGTACAAAATACAGAAATGATTTGTTTATTGCTAGTTTTAGAATAGATAGTTTACAAATTGTAGACACCACCCATGTTTTGTTATAGGGAGATGATTTCATTGATCTTGCAGAAAATAAAAATCTATTTCCCAACGTACAGTTATTCTTAAAGAGACCCGGTCGGTTTTGAACTTACTAATTTCTATTATCTTTATCAAGCTATATACACTTTGTCTTTTAAATTATTTGTATGTATATCTACTATATAATTTCAACCACTTTAATCTGTACTTGTATTTATTGACCTTTGATACTTTATTGTGTTTAATATTAATCATCACTTTGTGTTGTCACTACTTATATAGAAAATGGTGTTCTAAGTTTTCAGAACTTGTACCTACTCCTTTTGTATTCACCATCAAACAATGAAATATAATCAAATCAAATCAAACTACGTCGACATCAATTTCATTGTGATTATGTAATAATAAGTTACACATTTACGCTCGTTTGTCAAATGAAATGATCCACTAATAATTAAAACACAATATTTGAAAATTCTCAAAACGGATTTCTACATTAGAAGCATACTGAATAAACATAATAATGATAGATGAAAATGGTCACGGTTTTCTGTGACCAACTAAATTGAATATGCAATCTATCAATCGAAGGACCTTAATTGTAAACTTACACTTGCAGCAATGCAGTATTTAAAAATTGTAATTTAGGAATGAATTTAATTTCTTCCTACGTTATATGAGTATAACATACCTTGTGGCAGTTTACGCTTTATAAACCGCAAAACGAATAATAAAAAAGCGTAAACTGTCCCAACTAATGTTATACTCGTTAACATAAGTAGAAATTTAAACTTATTCCTTATAATTTAATTAGTTCACTACCATGTTCAGAAAATAAGACGCGGTATTATTTAAAAATGACGTTCATCTGTGTAAAATTTAAAAGAAACGTCAAGCGTATTAATAGGTTTTGCACGCGTGTCGTATTGTGACATAGGCAACTTATATTATACAAAAAGGTGTTACAATCGAAATTAAATCATTAACGAGATAAAGTAAAACTATCAAAAATTTCGTTTACAATATAAAAATGACATTAAACATTAAACACTTAAATTTTTAGCCGCTCGTTGAAACTTAAAATCATCATCTACCACAATTTCTCCTCATGCATTAAAAAAGGTGATGGATAATTTCATACACACACGGTTTTTCAAATGTATTTCTTTTAGGATCAATGTATTGAGAAAAAAAAGTATGTCCAATTTTAGTCTCAGAAATCAATATACTTAACCTTTTTATTGAGTAAAGTAACGCAGTTCTAAGACGCTAAATTTGAGTGAAATGTTTTCAACATGACATAAAATACCAAACAGAAAATCGACCAAACTGTTCAAGAAAAAAGCTAATGTACCTGATCGACATGGTTTATTGACATTCATTCGTGGCTCACTCGAGAGTAAACATATGATAACATGTAAATGTATTCTATTTATCAGTATATCATCTTTGTTTTGGCCGTGTTGAAAAAATCGAATTTAAGTAATCGAATTTGATAATCTTGCCATTCTCTTACATTAAAATACAAAACAAAATATGTTCTCGGTGACCGTGCCACTTTCTTGTACATATCTTCAATATGCTGTGGTGAAGCCAAAAAGGATGATACATCATATATAGGTTGATGAAACAAATACAAGGAGACATCTTCTTCCGGTTCCCATAAATCAAGAGAATGTTCATATCGTGATTTACCAAATATTCCATTGTCAGCAAGGAACTTCATTCTTTGCCCCATTTCATCTTTATCATTCGAGATGAATATCAACACGCCAAACTTTTCCAGGTCTTCAACGTCTGTTATGTGTGGGTCCATATCAAGTTCGGCTAATATAGAAGAAAATTAGTTATTGATAACTTAAAACTGTCTTAACTAAATGGTTTGCGGCATACCGAGTACGTCTAAATTGTGGTTCTCGTTTATTATCTAATTAATTCCAGATCTAGACAAACACTACGTAACCAAACCAAAACAGAAAAGGAAATTTACTTAGTAGCAAAATAGTTAAATTTATCTATTATAATAATAGATATTCATAACAATAGCTTGAATAATACTGCCCTCTCCGATTTTTCCCAGACTGATGTTTTTATGAGACGGCTACAATTCCTGAATTGTCCAAGATATTTTCATTTTTGATCAACCATTACTTTTTAAGCCACTATTACAGATTACAGATCATTGCTAACGATGCATTTTTAAAATCAGATTAAATATTGTGAACATAACAATACATTGCCATTGTGATTAGTATCAAAAATCCTTAAATCTAAAATATGAAAAATCTTAAATGAAATATTTAACTTTTTATACTTTACCGTGAGTAGACTGTTGAACTAGGAGTGGAAAAAGTTCTTGTGTCAGTCGATTTCTATTACTGGTATCTGCAATAGAAACATGACAAATGAATGTAAAAAAAATTCAAAAACACAACCCCTACCCCAAATCGCTAAATAGAAATTGAAGTTAAGTATCTTTTAAATTTTACCGTGAACTGTGAGTTGAGACAGTTCTCGTGACAATCGATATTCATTATGGGTATCTACAATAGAAACATGCTCTTGAATACATAATTACTCTCTCTCTCTCTCTCTCTCTCTCTCTCTATATATATATATATAGAGAGAGAGAGAGAG
>WFKH01011801.1:57367406-57385004 GCA_016163765.1 Magallana hongkongensis | reverse complement strand
ATATATATATATATATTGTCGAGATTGAAATTGCCATGTATTGATAAAACACTTTTGGATTAAAAAATGAAATACCGTATCAAAAGTAATGTACAATATAGAATTACTGCTAAAAGAAACAACGATCAACAGCTTTTTATTGTCATTATCTAAAATAATCAAATAATCTGAATACGATGAATTAGTAGTGACATACCATTTTGGATCCATACTCTCTGAAGGCATTGCTGTGTCAAAATGCCATTTTCGTTTCTCAAACAATGGTAATAATTTGGTTCCTGGCACTGCAAAGATGCACTTGCCTTGTTCCATTCATCCTGCGTGCGTGCACATTGAATTGTGGCTTGGGCACACGCAAACTTATAAAGAAATAGCACAGATATGCACAGCTGCACAGTGTTGTATAAGTATTGACGAAACATTAACATCATATTGATTTATGCCTTGCTTGAAAAGAATGCATATTTTATGAGATATACAAGTATTCTGTAAATTCAGGTATATCATGAATTTTTAAGGATATATACAGCATTTTTTGATATTCCGTCTACAAAAATACTATATATAATCTCTTAACTCAAATGAATATATTTCAAATTATCAACAGATGTAAACTTTATAAACGCATGTTATGTTTGTTATGTTTGAGTCGAAACATGTTGAAACATGAACAGCCTCATTATCTTCTTTCGATTTACTACTTTGTTCTCTGTATATCGTGAATGTAATTTCTTCACGTCTTCTTTGTCTTCTTTGTATCACTTGAGAACATGAGGTTAAGAATCAGCTGTCGTTGTTAACATTCCTGAGATAGTTTGTATCAAAACCTAAATCTCCCAATCACAGAGATTATAAATGGTTGGAAGGCCTTGTATCGTGCATTATACATTTAAAGTTCTTTAAAGGTGCACTGGGTCTTACATTCCCTTGGAGAGGTTTGACCTAGTTTATTTCTCTCGGTGGCCAGTCAGTGTTGCTGTCCTCAATGTCCGTCCCTAATAAGGCACCCTATAGAGTATGCGGTAATCAGAGATTAGTATTGGATTGTCACTGTGAGTCTGCACTGTCCGACCTTAGAAAGGCAGGACCAATACAAAGACTAGAATAAAAATAAGAGGTTACCAATACACGTGTGCATTTGAGTTCCTGTTACTTTATTTGACCCCCTAAACTTTTTTGCTTAATTAAAATCTTTATAGGGTCAGGCCATTCCAATCATTAAAAATTAATAGATATCGTTATATTTTGTAAAGTGTTAATTTTAGTTGATCTGAACCCGATTCTAGTAAATAATCAGGCATGAATTCAGGTAGCAGGATTTTTACATTTAACCAACCATCAAAATGAACAAATTTTTTTTTAGATATCCTTACCTTTTTTTAAGTGACATCAAACAAACGAGTTAAAATGTTGCATAGAAAAACGTTTGTTGGGTCAAACAAACAATAATCAGAAGAGAGGCGCTTAAACGATCGATATTCCGTTACGAAACCGAAACAGTCAATTTAAACCAGTTCTTACCTGTAAATGCATGCAGGTACCAACAGGTATTGAGTCTTTAAAACGTGTATGCTCCAACAACAGTCGATATTTAAACAGAAGCTACTTGAAATGACAAAGATGATAAAGTGCCAATAAAATCACGATTGTAGTTTTTGGGAATATATCTTTGAATCAACTACTCAGTCACCGTGGAGGTGCATATATACTAGCATGTCCTCAGCATTCTTGTATCAATAAATCCACAACGTAATAATATTCACTTAATAATTGTGTTATTACTATTGCATGTAGTTCATTGATTATATTTTGAAAACAAAACTGTACAATAAATGAGGATTTAACATGAACAGTCAGCCTTTGCAGCAAAACTAAAAACTACAGCTAGAATATTGACATTTGACCATCTTAAAGGATATAGCATGTAAAGACTGAGATAATCATTTTTTCTATGAGGAAGTTGTCTTCTCTTACGTCTTATATTTAGATATTCATGAAATTTTCACACAGTCGAACAGACAATATTACCAAAAGATACTATCAGTTTAATCAAATTTAACCGTCTTGTTTTTGCAGAAAGGTCAGGTCAAGGTCATAGTCTTTTTCCTTAACTTAAAGGATGATAAAAATAGATGTACATGTAGTTTCTTACGTGACACTGATATCTATTATAAGATATAAAATTTCTTTTCTACAACGAAATGATGAATACTCATAATGTCTAACAGTTAATACTGCTAAATTGAAATAAATATTTTCAGTAAAATTGATATTGCTTAGCCCGCATTTTCCCTTATTTTCCTAAATTTTGAAAATATTTTGCTTGTTTTTCTATGCTTTCGATATTGAAATATTTCTGATTTTTACATATTATGAAGACTTTGTATATAGATATAAATTGAAAACAAATCTAATACTTTGACCATTTAGCAAGAGAGAAAATCCGGTTTAGTATTTTTTTACACAGATCTTTTTAAAGAAAGAAGGCTTAAAAAGCTAATAAAAAATTAATTTGCTTGGAAAATCATATTTTAAGGCACATTCTGAAACCAAATCAAGCATTAATGTTATCGCTTTATATTTACATTTCACATATTTTTTGCATGTAAAGTGTGTGGAAAGCTACTGCAGATATAGCTCCATAACACAGACAGGGTACTTAAAGGTTAAAATGATAAGTTTTATTATGCGTCACAAACGTTGAACGCTATAAAATGTAAAATTAAAGTTCCTGCTTGTGGCTGTTACAGTGGCTCTTCCATTAATTTGAACTTACCCTTAGGATAAAACAGGAATTTTGACGTATAAATTACAGACACGACAATTGCATACACGACAAGAAGTTAAAAAAAATGTAAATATAAGCATTAAATCATTATTTTTTGAAATATATAGTCTCAAAACTACAGCGGTGTGTGTATACAATTTTCATAACGCGCTAACGCGCGTTACTCAATTTGTATGCACACACCGCTGCAGTTTTGAGACTATATCTTTCAAAAAATAAGGATTCAATGCTGAAATATTTACATTCCACATATATTTGGCATGGAAAGTGTGTGGAAAGCTACTGCAGTTATAGCACCGTAACACACACAGGGTATTGAAAGTTTAAATGATGAGTTTTACTATGACGTCACAAACGTTGAATGCTGTTAAAGTGCAACGTCACAAGCGAAAAATCAAAGTAAGCTGAAAATCTAGTTGCACCAGGCCGTGCAGACAAATTGAATACCGCTAACGCACGGTATTCAATTTGTCTGCACGGCCTGGTGTGTTATAGGACCGACGACATCCAAAATTAAGGATTCAATGCTTAAAGTTTTAGAAAGAAAACGATGATTTTTTCAATTTCTTTACATCTTGATTTAATGAATATTTAATTAAATGTACTTTCGATATTTTGACAAGTCGAAAACTAGACAATAGTCCTTCATTAATGTCAACATACACGCGAATCCAGAATCCGAAAAAAGCAAAAGAAGCATATATAGACACCCAATTTTTGTTTTGAATTTTAGTTAAGCTGTGTGGGTAGATTTTTAAAAACACTTTTAAAAAAACTTTAAAACTTTTGATCGCATGATCCAACCTCCTTAAAGAAACTTAAGCTACGTAGTCTTTAATTATGACGTCATATAGCGTAGGAATATACACAGTGAAATATCAAAAATTTATTACACGGGTGATATCCACCGTGTATTGAGATAAACATGTGATGAAAATATACTTTCAGTAGGGCATCAAAACTGTTAAGTTATATCTAAGTATTTAAGTTTTTAATATATTTCTAATTTCATTATAAAAAGTCAAGATTAACTTGTTTTCATACTTTAATTTTTATTGCGAGTCCGTAGACTGCAAGTTATGCTATTTCTGACTTTTTTGGATGACTTATGTATGATAACTGATAATTATTATTAATTACATGCCTCTTTACGAACAGATTTTAAATCACAAAGGCAGCTGAGGAATGAAAAGTCAACAATTTCCTAAAATTTCATTAGTGAATACATTTTTGTTTATAAAAAGTGGACAATAAATAAAAACGTAGTAAATTAACTATTTTTATACGTAAATGAAAGTATTAGACAGCAGTTAACAAAACTGAAAATTCAAACTCCTCATCCAAAATAAAACTTAAAATATTCAAATATAAACAAGTTCGAAAATTTTAATATATAAACAGTTCCTGATTTTCAGAAGTTGAACAATATACCTATAAAATGCTTGTACCACTATTGAACAACACTTGCTACAAAACCTATGTAACTCTATTGAAAACTTGAATCACTCAACAAACACTGTATGACAGATAAACTTTCCATAGTCATATTCCATTTGTGCAAGTCTATTTCTATTTAAAAGTGTCCAGGACTTCAGTGGAATAACCACTACAAATGCCACTCTAGTCTCAACAGCAGCAACGACGGCAAGTAACTTCTCCAGAATTTCCTCTACGCTAGCCTTTTTAAAATCAAAGTCTTTCACCAACACTGAAGTTTGCTCCTCTTGTTTATGTTTCTGGTAGTGCGACATTTTCCAACAATAAAAAAACTTTGGTCCAAAAGCTTTCTTAGCATGTTCGTCAATCTGTTTCTTCTCTAAAGGATTCTTTCGCACTTACATTAGGACCTGTAGAGCATCACTTTCCTCAGCCTTTCGTGGTAGGTTAGGTCCGTCAGCAACATACACTGGAATACAATTGAATTTTATTATTTTAAAAACCATTGTGTCTTAAAGGTCATTTAAAATTATTTCTGTACTTTGATTTTCTTTTATAAGTATAAGACTTAGACTAAAAGACTGTTAAACTATTTGTATTTAATTTTTTTCCATTAGCCATACTGAGAAATCACCGTGGAATCTCGTCCTTTGGATAAAAAACGTTGCCCGGTTATCGTTCCTGATTTTGAAGTTTCAGTACATCACACAGACCAACTGATGTAAACAATATACAAGACATTGGGTAATTTTACGACAATTCATCGAATTAAATTGATGTATTATTACAAAATGTGAAATTTGGGATTTGAATAGTTAACCTCGAGTCTTTTATAGCGCTCTTAAAACAATTTGGATACTTTACTACAAATTTTGATGAAGATAAATTCATATACTGAGCAACTGAATACAGCACAAAATGTTCGTAAACATCGAATTATTTTTATTTATGTTTTCAAGTTCTTTACATCAATTTAAAAAAAATCTTAGCAAAAGGTAAAATGATGTTGCTGCTGATTTACCTACAGTGTTTATTTTATTATCCAAGAAATCATCTACGGTTTTTTTTTTTCTTAAAACAATCAAATGTTGACGATGACATTAGAAAACTTAATGATGAAACTAATGAAGCGGGGTTAGGGTTAGGGTTATGGTTTTTTGTGCTTGTCAAGAATTTTTGAATCAGTCTGCAGTCTGCCCCCCCCCCCCCAAACTTTCAAAAACGATGCTACTTGCCTGTGAAGATAATCATTTCTAAATTTCAAGGATTTTTGCTATATTTTTATCCATATAATTATATAAATTATTAAGGATGACGTTAATTCAGGATGAAAAAAAAGTTCCACTGATGATAATGAAAAAGCATCTGTTGTACGTTATAGACCTTTGATTGTAGTGTTATTTTTTACTTTCAAAAAAGTAGGTCAATAAACTCCTTTTTGAGTTAATGGCCATTGAATACTTTTTGAAAAATTAAGAAAAATCCCTCAAAATTTTACACTATGATTGAGATTTTCTTAAATGTAAAAATATTACAAATAATTAAAAGGTGTAAAAAATGAAATACAATTTATGAATGGCAGTGGCACTAAATATATTTTTTTGTTTAATTTTAATTTTATTTTTAATTTTTTTACATAAAGAATCTTATTCATTTCATAAATACTTTACTTAATTTTTAAAAATATTCCAGTCCGAATTTCCTCTTTCAGTTTTCAAATCCCTACCCATTTTTGATTCAATTTAACATACAATTGAATGATGATAATACGGGCTTAGTGGCCGCTGTTAGTGGCCGCTAGCTTCAGCCCGGTGTTTTATATAGCATGTTGATCTTTTGCATTCTATTAAAGGGGCATGGTCACGATTTTGGTCAAAAATTATTTTCCGATTTTAATGTTTACAATGCTTCAGTAAGGCATTTTTCATAGGCAACCAAAATTTGAGTGTCATTCGTTGAGTTATAAGCGGATTACAGAGCTAACAATTCTTTGCTATGTAAACAAAGCTTTTGTTTACATTTTGAATGTTGAAGTGAAAATTCCAGTTTTAGACTTAAAATGAATGTGTTAAACGTTAGGAACTGTTTATTTATGCTTAAAATGAATAAGAAGATAGACAAATCAGCTTGAAAAAGATTTTTTACTGGTATATTGAACCTATGTAAACAAAAACAGGGCACGAGCCTTGTTTACATGACAAAGAATTGTGAGCCCTGTATCTTGCTTATATCTCTACGACTGACTCTCAAATTTCATTTGATCATTAGAAATGCATTCCTAAAGCATTGTTAATAATAAAAACAGAAAAATAGAATTTGACCAAAATCGTGACCATGCACCTTTATTAGCAAAATAAGCAATTAAAAAGGTTCCAAATCCATCAAATGAATTCATATCAAATATATTATTCCGCCTAGGCTCGCAGATAGTATAACCAAAACAACAATTCAGTGCGTTGAATTCATTGTGTGTGCGGTAAAAAACTGAAAAAAATCAAAGTATGAATTAATTATACGATCTCATAAAACAATAAACATGTAAAGTCAAAATGCATATAATAATAATTTGTAATGAAAGAATAGAAAGAAAAAATAAAAATGGACAGTATTGAAAATAAGGTCCAAATTAATGAATTTTAACACAATAGAAAAATGTTCCAAACGTACGTTTATTTACTTTGATTGACAATGACAATAATGGCGTTCCATACTTTTTAGAGATAATGAGAAATTTACTTATAAACTGCATTTATATAAAAATACGAAACAGTAAACATATAAATGAATAGCCGTGTATGTAATATAAATCCCTAGAACACTACTCACAGTGTGTGGCAGCATACGGATACAAAAAACATGTTGAGTGGACTGAGTGTCCTTGTGTGGGTCACACAAACAACAAAACAGGACATCAACAATGAGGAAAAGTAACTCTAAATTTACATAATGAAAGGATAACTCTAGGTTCAAAAAAGAAAGATAACTGCAGAAAATACATATGAATATGATAATGAAAGATAACTCTAAATGAATTTAGATCATAATTAAACTTTAGCAAAATACACATTATAAAATCTTATAAGCATTACATATATTTTTGGTTCCAAAGAAAGATGAAACTTCATAATAACCTATTATCAATTTGAAAAATTTCAATAAATTACACTATCATCATTTTAAGCAAGAAAATCTGCAATATGCTTAAGACTTGAATGCAAAAAGATGACTATCCAACTTCAATTGACTTAAAAGATGCATTTTTTAACATCAGTATTCTTCTTGATTTCTAAAACTATTTAGAAAGAGAATATGTACAGTTTTGCAGTCCTTTCAATTTGACTTTCTTTAGCATCTCGGGTATATACTAAGCTTATGAAACCTGAGGAGCAAATAGTACAAAGTGTACAAAGTATTCTTATTATATTGATGATTTTCTTGTTAAAAACCGAAACTATGGTGCCTGTAGATATGAAATTAAATAATTGTGAATGAATTAGATAAACTTGGATTTACAATAAACAAGAAATTAGTCCTTGAACCCACACATAGAATCATATTTTGGATTACTTATTGATTCACTGCAATTTAAAGTGTTTTTAACTGATGAAAAAATTACAAATATAGTATTATTATGCAAAGAAATATTGTGGGGAAAAGTATATTCCTTTGAGGAAATTTGCATTTTATAGAAATATGAAAAGGGATAAAATCCAAAACCTAAGAGACTAATCACTACGATTCTAAAATATTTATTTCAAATGACAGTGAAGTGGAGATACAATGGTGGTTAGATAATGTTGAAAAGTTAAATGGTAAACCCATTTATAAGAACTGTCACATAGGAATAAAATCTGACAATACTATAGCAGTTTCTTATATCATTGTTATGAATGGTACGACCCCAAATTTTTAAATTCAGTTTTAATTGAAATTTGGCAATAGTGTGTTCAAAGAGATATAGTGATATTTGCAAAACATATCGCTGGTATCGAATATGCTTAAGCTGATCAATTGTCAAGACAGTTTTCAGATTCAAAAGAATTGACGTTTAAACCATGTATTTATGGCCCCCTTCAAAGAAGGAGGGTATATTGCTTTGCTGCTGTCCGTCTGTCTCTCTGTCTGTCGGTCCACCAAGTTTCCGTTCATTTTCTTAGCAGAGGTTGCACGTACTGAAATGAAATTTGGTACACAGATTTATCATAACAATATCTAGGTCAAGTTCGATTTTGGGTACGATCGAGCAATTTTCGACAGAGTTATGCCCCTTGGACTTTAAAAAAATTCTAATTATTTGCAGTTTCCGTTCATTTTCTTCGCAGGGGTTGCACTTACTCAAATGAAATTTGGTATACAGATTTATCGTAGTAATACTTAGGTCAAGTTCGATTTTAGGTACGATCAAGCAATTTTCCACAGAATTATGCCCCTTGGACTTTAAAAAATTCCAATTATTTGCACTTTCTGTTCATTTTCTTGCAGAGGTCTCCAAGGGAGAGGGGCATAAGTCTCTTGTTTTTTCTCCTATTTGTCACCATTTTTTCTTGCCTAACATTGACTTTTTGCCTCTCGATTAAATACACAATTAGACAAATTCGTGTCATATACTTTTGATCCATACGCGACAGAAATTGATGCTTTTACTTTACGTTGGTTCAATATTTGCCAATATACCATCCATTGACAAAGAAAATGACACTGATTGTCTGCATAGTATCAGAAAACATCTCAAAAATAAAAGAATTTCAAAATATGAACCTGATATTATGAATTCTGCCCTTTGTTCGACCATTAAATAATATCAGTGTTGTTGGAGAAAATGGATTCATTCGTACCGTGAACGGAAATTCAATATCTAGGGCATTTAATGAAGCAAAAACGTACTTATTCTGTTATTAACTCAAATAAAGCTAGTATGCGAATGCAAACCTTGTCTCTTTTTCGTGTGGAATGGATACATAATCAGTTTTGATACCAAAATTATTGAAATGTAATTAAAATTTGCATCTACCTAGACCTAAGTGTAAATTAACATGGGATGTATCTAAAGTTTTGCACTTTTTAAAGGATCTGTATCCTTTAATAAACTTGACTCTAAAATTGTTAAGGGTTGAAATTGGTGGCGTTATGTGCATTAACCACCACCGCAAGGACCAAGAGCCTTTCTGTATTGAATTAACATTGATGTAATATGAGTGTTTATGATGACAAAGTTATTTTTCAAATACAAACACTTTAAAAAACATCTAAACCTGGTGTTCCATTACTTTCTGTGTTATGTTTTCAATATCGGGATAAGTAGTATTTTTCGTTGAAACTTTGAAATATTTGGATAGAACAAAGGATATCCGCAAATGTTCTGATCTGAGTTTTTTCATAAAAAAAACAAATAATAAAGTGACTACCTGTTTTTTTTAGCTCGATGGTCAAAGAGTGTTATCAGCATCTGGGATAGATTCAACTGTGAATACTGCTCACTCGTTTCGAGTAAGTTCTGCAGATTCAAAAGCTTTCGCATCGGGTGTGTTAGTAGAGGACAAATCTGGACTTCTACGAAAGCATTCCTCCAGTTCTACCACAAAAATGTAGACCTTGTAAGCCAATAAGAGAAATAAGACGTCTTTTCCAAAAGTTTAATTGGTACAGGTCCAGATCGTATGGGGGATCGTATAGTGGCTCTCTCTAAAGAGTGCCGTCGAATCTCTTTTATATGGTAACATGCATAACACTAATTTACATACAAAACAAACAAATTAATATTCAAGTAAACAAATTCCATAATAAATTGTGCTAATAAATTCTATAATAAATTGTGATTAAATCCTGGAAATTCACAAAATAATTTATAATATAACATAAATTTCTACAGTCTTTAATTTAACGTCACAGTCTTATTTAAAAGTTAAGATAATGTTAGCATAAATTTTAGCAGTGTTCAATTATTGTTCCTGTATCAGCTCCCCTAAATAGATGAACACCCTGGTTTTGTTTACACTGTCCTTAATCCGATTAACAGGTTGTTTACAACTTCGGAAAAGTCTCGGAAAAGTCTTACACTTTCGCATCCCGATCAGATTAAAGGTCAAGGTACTTAATAGTAAGTACATTGTAAAAGGTCAATATATTCTATCGTAAATACATTGTAAAAATGATCAATATGTTTATTATTATCAGATTAAAATAATTGTCTCAAACCCTGTATGTTTACAACCTGGTGGAAAATGACAGGTCTCACTACCCGCCTTAGAGCGTTGGCACAAATCTACACTTACGCCACTAAATTAATCAATGTTGCTCTCATTCCCCTGTAAACCTACTAGCACCAATAACGTATGGTGATGTTTTAAAAATATTACGACTTTAAGTCACATTACTTAGGTCTGCCTCGACTATCTCATTCTGAAAGCTAGCACTTTTAACTTGTCTAGGATGTATGTTTTGATAGTTCATAATGTATTCTTTCTTTCTTTTTCTTTTTTTCTTTTTTTTTGTAAAACACATATTAAATAAGTGAATTTATACTTTATTTGCTTTTAAATTGTTAAATCCATCTACGTCACAGGTCATTTTAGCCCTTTTCTTTAGTACTCCAAACGCATGTTACTTAAACTGAGGGCAAACAACTTGCCTTTTAAATGGCTTCCCCTTGTTTAACCCCCGTTTGTTGTTTTTAATAAGAACCTATTTTACCTGGTATAAATTATAACTTTATCTGTTTGATTAATGTATTAATATTCATTTTGTTAATGTGAAATTAAAAATGTCTAATTTTAATGATATAATTAATGGAAAGTGCAAGAAGAATTAATGATATATCGCTATAGTATCACTCTCTGAAAGAGAAACGAACGATAACTCTTGTTATGGTGTATCTTTGCGGGTAAGTTTGCACACGGAACAACGGAACACAGCCCTCTATCTTTTTGATATCTAATTATATCACTCTTAAATCGGAAGAAATGAAAATACGTGAGCTGATTGTAAATAAATACTAAGTAGGTGCCAAAAAGTCTTTGTAAGGATCTTAAGCATTTTACACAAAACACAAATAATTATTATAACATGTTTACTTTCTGAGTTAAAAATATTTAAAGAGCAAATATAAACACATAAAAGAATTTAACATCAAAATATCTTACTACAATAAGACTTTTAACGAAAATCCGTAGTCTTTTATATTCAACAGCAAACTTTACCATTAGATCAATATACGAAAGTTCTTTAGTGAGACTGATGTATAGTAATGGGCGATTATTATCGATAACATGCCTCTGGAAATAAAAAAGATCAAAAATGACGTAGATATCCGTCGACAGCAAAAGTCAACAATTGTTTTAAGCAAAAATCCACTAGTACCGGTAAAATCATTTTTGTATACAGAAAGTGAACAATATTTGAGGTCATGGTAAATCATACGAAAATGTAATGTAAAATTAGGAAAAAAAAGTTTAAAAACTTTAAAATTGAACTCATGAAACTCATCCTAAAACATAAAACTCAAGATATCTATATTAAACTCACGTTCAGAATCTGTACATATACAGTTTTTGATTTCCAAAAGTTGAGATATATATACATGTATACATGTATAACGTTTATGTCATTATTGAACAACAACACTTGTTTCGAAACTTACATGTGCGTAACTCCAATGAAAACTTGAATCACTCAACAAACACGGTCTTACAGATTAACATTTCATCACCTTTTTCAACTTGTGAAATATCCTCTCTATTGAGTTTCCAGGTATCCAGTGACATAACCACAACAAATGCTACTCTAGTCTCAACAACAGCAACGACGGCAAGTAACTTCTCCAGAATTTCCTCTACACTAGCAGACTTAAAATCGAAGTCTTTCAACAACACTGAAGCTTGCTCCTCTTGTTTATGTCTCTGGTAGTATGACATTTTCCAAACAAACACATACTTCGGGCCAAAAACTCTCTTAGCATGTTCATCAATCTGTTTTTCCTCTATAAGATTCTTTCGCACTAACATTAGGACCTGTAAGGTATCACTTTGCTCAGCCTTTCGTGGTAGGTTAGGTCCACCAGCAACATACACTGGAATACAATTGAGTTACATTCTATGAATTATAACGTCTTACACTATTAAAGGTCAAAACCTTAATTTTTAACCGAGTTTTCCAACGGAAAAATCCGGTTATTGAAATGGTGAAAATGGCGGGCGGACGGGCGGGCGGGCGGCTGCCAAAAGGGTACCCTTATTGTACGGGTAACTCCTCCTACAGTTTTCAAGATAGGAAGTTGTTGTTTTGCAGATCAATTGTACATATATCAGAGGTGTGCATATTGCTAGGATTTTGATTTCTGATAATTTATGAAAAAAAATACCTGCTGTTCAAACTACAGGTACTGTGGGCAAGCTCACAATTGATACCCCCCGCTAAGAAAAAATCATAACACAAGTAGTGTGCTAATGTAGAAAATGATGGATGATATCCATTAAATCGTCCATTTTCTATCAATAACAACTGCTCTATTTTATTTTAATTGCTTATGCTAATATGAGTACACAAACCAATTTCTATTCTTTAAATTCCATTTTATTTCAACTTAACTGTTAATGCATGAAGACATTTGTATCCTTATGATCACAAACATGACTGGAATCAAACGATAATCCACATGTCAAGCAGCCATTAAATGTTTTGAATTTTTGGTATACCAAGCCCGATTTCTTTTACCGACAATTTTTTTTCACACAATTTTTTTTTTTTTGAAAAAGATAAAATACATCGGGAAGGGCCATTTTCAGTGGGGCGGGCGGGCGGGCGGGCGGGGATAAGAATGTTACAATTAATTTAATTTTGCCTTACACAAGCAAGTTTTGTGTCAAATTTTACGTTTTAATCATTTCCATTCATGCGAGACATGACACATATAAGAATAAAGCATTTTTTTAAACAATGACTTTGAACTTGCCCAAAGGACCTTGGGTCAAGGTCATGACACACCCTCAGGTTATAAGCAATCTTTGTGTGAAGTAAGAACTTCCAATGTCTCTCCATAAGAAAGATATGGACCGGACACGAATTTTGAAATTTTTCTGCCAGTGACCTTGACCTTGCCCGGACGACCTTGGGTAAAGGTCATGACACACCCTCAGGTAATAGGCAATCTTTGTATGAAGTAAGAACTTCCAATGTCTCTCCATAAGAAAGATGTAAACTGGACACGAATTTTGCACTTTTTCTGCCAGTGACCTTGACTTTGCCTGAATGACCTTGGGTCAAGGTCATGACACACTCTCAGGTCATAAGCAATCATTTTGTGAAGTAAGAACTTCCAATGTCTCTCCATAAGAAAGATATTCACCGGACACGAATTTTGCGCTTTTTCTGCTGGTAACCTTGACCTTGCCCGAATGACCTTGGTTTTAGGTCATGACACACCCTCAGGTCATAGGCAATCTTTGTATTAAGTAGGAACTTCCAATGTCTATCCATAAGAAAGATATAGACCGGACACGAATTTTGCACTTTTTCTGCCATTGACGTTGACCTTGCCCGAATGACCTTGGGTCAAGGTCATCACACACCCTCAGGTCATAATATAGACCGGACACGAATTTTGCACAGACAGACGGACGGACGGACGGACGGTCGGACGGACAAATTGATTCCTATATACCCCCCCCCCAACTTTTTTTGCGGGGGGGTATAAGTCATTTTTTGGCAAAATATTGCATATTGGGTACCCCTACATGTATTGTACGGATAACTTCTCCTACAGTTTTCAAGATAGGAAGTTGTTGTTTAGCAGATCAATTGAACATATATCAGAGGTGTGCATATTGCTAGGATTTTGATTTCTGATAATTTATGGAAAAAAATACTAGCTGTTGAACTTAAACATTTTTTGGCAAAATATTGCATATAGGATACCCCTATTGTACGGGTAACTCCTCCTACAGTTTTCAAGATAGGAAGTTGTTGTTTTGCAGATCAATTGAACATATATTAGAGGTGTGCATATTGCTAGGATTTTGATTTCTGATAATTTATCAAAAAAATACTAGCTGTTGAACTTAGTCATTTTTTGGCAAAATATTGCATATAGCGTACCCCTTTTGTACGGATAACTGCTCCTACAGTTTTCAAGATAGAAAGTTGTTGTTTTGCAGATCAGTAGTACATATATCAGAGGTGTGCACATTACTTGGATTTTGATTTCTGATGATTTATGAAAAAAAAATACCAGCTATTCAACTTACTCATTTTCTCGCAGAATATTGCATATAGGGTACTGCAATTTCCTGGATATGGTAGGTAGTGTTTATCAATTCGTGGTTGACATGGATAATGGCTACAGTTCACATTAAAGAAAACCCGGTTTGCTGTCACATTGACAGCTTTTCACTTGTTTTTCATTATATTAGATAAGAGGACCATGGATCATATTACTCTTCTAGGGCCAGTTTCACTAAAAACGTACGTCCGTTTAAACTCTAAGCCCGACGTAAACCCTGGCTTAAGTAACATTTTTGAACTAAGGTCCGTTTCAGTAACAGGCGTTACAGTAAAGAATGGGTAGAAAATAATTCACAGATTAGTTTATGATAAGTGTGTGTTAGCAGCTATGAAAAATACTGGGCCGCATTTTACAGAAAAACTTACGACTTACGACCAAATTAATGAATACCTATAAATCACATACTAATTATGGCTTTAAAATATAATTATAGAATTAAAAAGAGTTATAAAATACTGGTTTTGTATAAATTTTGTACATTAAAAATAGTCCCACGAAATTAAAAATATTTACGACTTTGTCCTAAGTTCTTTTGTAAAACGCAGCCCTGGTGTGTATAAGGTCAGCTTGGGTAATCACAAAAGTGATCTATCATAGCATGTCCAGTCATTCGTTGTGTTAACTGTAGTTTAAGGAGGCTTGGTTGTCAACAAATTACCCATAAGGTCTACCATAACATTTTAGATATTACCGGTATATTTCAATCCATAAAATATGAATTAGTAAAGAAAAAATCAAGCTTATATCCAAATACAATGCTCTCCTTCTAAAAGAGATTAATACAGTCTAAAGATAGGCATGATTAGACAGACCATCTAGCCCTTTTGAATGTCAAGCATTTTTATAGGTATTAAATTTTAAAATATTCTCCAATAAAACCTCAATGGTCATAAGGACTTCTTCCTTACTTAATCAGATCATGATTTAAAGAAAGAATCAACCATTTGTAATGCGTGTAGAGATATGTTATGTAAAAATTTTAAAATTACTACATAATTGGTTTTTGAAAAACAATTGTTTAAACCAACAGCCTGCTTTCATTCTTATATTATTATTTATCCTTGATAGGAATCATGGCTATGATATTTAATCATGGGTGGTTCAGGAAAAATATAAAAGGTAAGAAGTTTACAGACTTAACAATTAGACACAAATAGGCATCGGTGTCCAGCTAAGTTAAGCTTCAAGACTCAAGAATTCATGTTAAAATCATTATTTTATCACTAACTAGTAAATAATGCACTCATAAAAATTATACATGTAAACTGTGGTGGTTTCATCACTAATTTTGAACATCAAATTGTCCAATTTTCAATGCCGTCACTGTTAAGCTGATCAAGGAATCAAATTTTTATACCGAAAGGAAGTATGACAGCAGTTTCTATACATGTAGGATCTTTATCCATGAACTCATACAACTACTCAAGTCATTAAAACTGTGCATTTTTTGATATACAAATATTGGATCTTCAAATATAATGAAGTTTTTATAAGCTGATACTAAAAGACTATTTTCCGGAATTTATTTATGATAATTACCTTCACAGGTACATTTTGAGGACTTTATTCCCTCTTCAGAAATACCAGTACCTGTCAAATCAAACCACACAAAAATGTAACACACGTCTAAATTTTTTTTTCATTTCAAAGGGAAATATCTACATTTTTTTAGTATCTTTGTCCACATTAAAACATACAAATAAAATTTACGTATTATAATTGGCATGTGGCCTGAAATGGGCGTGTTCAATAACGCCATGTGATTGCATTGTGTGAGTGTCACAGGGATGGGGTTTTTTACAATGGAAAGTAATTAATTAAATTACAATTACTTGCTTAAATCATTCAATTAAATTACCATTACAATTACAAGAGTTTTCAAATGTATTTAATTAAATTACAATTACTTTACAGATGTAATTAATTAAATTACAAATTACATTTTCATCAAAATTTACTAAAACCATGATTTAGCTACAACACAAAAACATTTAAGGAGATATGTCTATAATGTGAATGAAATTTCGTCATAATCAAAATACTTTCACTGTTTTAGAATTTGCTAACTACTCTGATAGGTAACAATTTTTGGAAAGAAAAAAATAAAAATTTGGTTTTATTGTTTATTTCAAAACGCAGGTTGTCACAATATGGAGGTGTCCCATACCAAACATTTGAAAGCCATATCCCCTAACCTACACCTATCATGTCAACTAAAGTATTTCCTGCATGCAAACTGTTATCTGAAAATTTTCTGCTTTGCTTTTATATCCACTATTTTTTTCTTTATAAATACAATACCAAAATACAGGTTAATCTCAGGTAGAGGGCAGACTATAATTGTTATCAAAACACAATTCACACCTGTTGTTCTGTACCTAATTATCAAATGTTGCAATATGGGAACACATCCTGTGGACATGTTATGCATCAAAAACTTAAAACCCATTTGAAGCCATACATTTTAGCTCTATGTATTTTAGGCCATCAATTACAAAGCATGACTTGACAGTTTATATAATTTAGATAACAGATTTTGTTTGTAAATTAAACAGTGATTTTTTTATAAACTAATATTCAATGATAATTGACACACTAATTATTCCAATAAAAAGGGAAATAAGTATTTTTTTAAGAAAAAAGATCAAGCAAATCATCAAATACATGTACTTATAATTAAATTTGGGAAACTTATGATTAAATATTGAATCACTGAAAAAATTCATTTTGAAAAATATTTAGTATGATAAATATAATAATAGTTCAATTCTTTTAAACTTCTCCTCCTAACTTGACATTGTACCATTGATAGTGTGGGGAACAGTGGGTAGTGGACAGCTTCATATCTATATGTACATCAGTGTGTAATTGAAAGTAAATGAAAAGTAATTGGAATTACATGCCTTTTTGAAAGTAGTTAATTAAATTACTATTACATGTAATTGAAAATTTGGCTAATTACACATTATTTTCAATTACATCAAAATTTGTAACTAATTACACTCAATTACCATTACAAATTACAATTACCCCATCCCTGGTGAGTGATAATGTACAGTCTGCATTACATGAAAATATTATGTGTCAAATGATGTAA